>JAULKM010000002.1:4707214-4719122 GCA_032355605.1 Rubia tinctorum
CGCTGACTTTTGCACAAACTTGCATTCTCCTTCTGGTTTTGAAGAGGATGATTCTCATACTCCATCAACGCACAAATCAAAGGTTGATTACGGTTCTTTGTTCAAGGAACACCTTCAAAGCATGGTTCCTCGTGCCATTTTTATTAACTCGTCAATGACATCGTAGAGCTCTGAAATAGAAAGTATTCTTGTGAAATAATATAAAACATCACATACAGTAATAAAAACATCAATATCTGCAATTAAAACATCACAATAGCACACATAACATCAATGAAAACTACATTGAGAAACATCACATGCAATATTTAAAAAACAATTTTAAAATATCAAAATATCAAAAGCACACAATAAAATATCAAAACAACAAAACTGAACATCAGTTGTATACTTAAACATGAAAACAGTACAAGCATCAAACTCTAAAATTAAAATATCACATCGACACAGATAATATACTTAGAACCTAAGCATGAAACATCATACGGAAAACAAAAAAATATCAACAAAAGTATCTAAAACATCATATCTAAAAAATGATAAAACTTACAGATACTCCTTCCTTTTTTATTCCTCCAATAGTGGACAAGTGTTCTTAGACTTCTAAGAAACAACAACAACTCAAAAAATAGCAATAATAGTAACAAACCCCTAAGATATCACACAAAATCAAAACTGAACATCAATTGCACACTTAAGCATGAAAACACCTCCAACATCAAACACTGAAATTAAAACATCACACCAACAAATATAACAATACTTAAAACGTAAACATGAAACATCAAACAGGAAACCAGAAACATCAACAACGGTATCTAAACATCACAACTGAAAATAATAAAACTTACAGATCCTCTTTCCTTCTTGATTGCAGCAGCAGTGAAACAAGTCTTCTTAGACATCTAAGAAACAGCAATAGCAGCACAAAAATTAGCACAAATCCGTAAGAACAATTCACCAAACACAAAAAATAGAGAAATCCCCAAATATTAACTCAGTGAACAACATAAATCCTAAAAACACACTATAAACACGATTGAACTACATAGTGAACAAAAATCATAAAATAAGCACAATATTACTCAATATAACCTACACAAACCGTAGAAAATCACATGAACCAAAAACATTAAATAAAAATAGAAAAAACAAACATGCATAAAAATTCAGAGCGAAGACATTATCTTCGAAGATAAACACAAAACGAAGGTTGTATTGTGTTAGGTCACCGGAAACCGAAATGAAAAATGAAAAACTTGACGGAAAATTGCAAAGATCTCTACAAACCACTGCGCACGTGAAATAAGGAAGAAATGGAGAGAATGTGTGGTTAATTGAATGGAAAGGATCAGTGCGGTTGGGATTTGGAGCTCAAAGAAAATGGCAAGAAAATTTGGTTTAGGCAATGGAATTCCGTGAGGAGAAAGTGAGAGAAGAAGGTGAAAATTTTGTTATTTATACCTGAACTTAAATGTAAATTAACTAAATTACACAACAAGCCCCTGAAATTTTGAAATTTTAATTTGAAACCCTATGATAAATTCTTTACAATTTAATCTTTGGTCTCGTTGTAAGACGGTTTTAAACAATACTTTATATGTAAAGTTTGATTATTTTAAAAGTATCTATTTGTAAATAAGTAATTTTTAAATATAAAACACAAAAGAATACTTAGTTTATAAGCAAATCAGACTATAAGTCTTACCAAACACATCAAAAGTCAATAAACTCAAGTCTTAAATTCAATAATCCTACTGTAATGTAAGGTATAATAAAAACTCCACAATCAATAAGCTCTTAGCATTTAATTTTTTTTATAATTTGCGTGTATGCACTAGTGGAGAACTCTTTATCAAAAGTAGTGATAGAAGGCGATTTTGTCAAAATTATGAAGAACCGCCTAAGGTTTCGAGTTGGAACTTATGTCTTTTGGGTCCCTATCATTTTAAAGGAGGCTAGAATTTTATTAAAGACGGTTTTGAGTAACCGCCTTTAGTAGACACTGATTAAAGGCGATTCATACCCGATTAAAAGCGGTTCCGCTTTTAATGAACATCGATCAAAGATTATTCTGCAAAAGAAACGCTTTTAATTGGTTTCGAGTTATTTGGCCTAATTATTGCCCAAACATTTCACGTGAGAAGTAGGGTTTACTTGTTTGTTTCCTTAATTTGTTTCCTTTGTTTTTATTTCCGCAACTGTCTTCTCCTTCATCAACCTGACATCACCTCCCTCCTGCTCACTCGCTGCTCTTCCCCACTGATCCCCAGCGGCGCCACCACTCGTCTCACGGTTCCCCTCTGATAGCTAGCCACCACGCCACCACTCTAACATTGCCACTCACCTCCACCGGCACCACCACTCGCCTACATTGGCCCAATCGCTCACCCACAGATCTGGGTTGGATTTTATTTTTAGGTTTCTAGTGTTTGTTTTCAACGTTTGAGATTGATATTGAGTTGTTGAAAATGGTGTGAGATTCTTGTTTTTTGTTTGCTTGTTGTGATTGATGATGTTGGTTGTTTGTTGTTCGTCGCCTATGTGCCTATGTGCTTCAAGCTACTGGAAACCTCTCGGTTTCTAGCAGTTTTTTCATGGTCAAACAAGACAATCTCATGGTGACAATCTCATTTTTTTATCGTCTTCTGAGTATGAGATTGTCTTACTATATTTTATGGTCAAACACGAGACTAAGTAATGTTTGAAAAATTAAATAAATTATCTCGTGTTATCTTTTAACTTTAAACAACTATATTTTGATCCACCATCTCATTATAAGATTGATTAATACGAATGTCCCACTCAATTTTTTGTGCTCCCTCTGTCCATCATAATGTGCACACTTACTATTTGACAGTCAATAGTGTCAAACTTTGATCACTTGTTTGAATAAATATATACAATAATATTTAAGTATTGGAAAATTTGTCGTAATAAGTAATTTCTAAATATCAATATTTTATCTATCAGTATTATAAGTAGTTCAATATATTAATAGTTAAATATATTTCTTGAAAATGGTAAAAGAAAATTATGTACAACTTATATTGGATTTGGATCGGAGGGAGTATGGAGTAGTTTTCTAACGAACCGTCTGTAATCTTCCATATAAAGTTGACGTATAAACCCCTACATAACATTATACTCTTTCTGTTCCCTTTTTTAAGGCCTCTTTTGACCATAATTTTTTTATGACATGTGTGATCATCGATAACTTTTGTTATACATAATAATGGACATCATGTGAGATATCTTTGGATACGTGTAGTTTTTTAAAAAAGTAAAATTTTATAATTTATTGTTGTACACAATTAAAGTTATCGGTGGTCAAACATGCCTTGAGACAATTTCATGGAAAAAAAACATAAATAGAGGACGAGTACCTTATAATTTAAATAGCTTGGGACAGAATTAAGATGAATGCGGATAAATTGAGTTGTGAGTGCAAGCATCAATAAAAGGCCAAAAAAAAGGAAAGAAATAGGAAGCGAGGAGGTGGGCGGTTATAAAAGCAACGACCCACCCATTTCCCTCTCTTGGCGTGAAAGCAAGGCTTTGAATTTGGTTAGTTTCCAAAAATTGCAAAAACTAGACACCAAAAATAAAATCATATCACCAATAAGGGGACCTATTCTAGATGCCATTTAAGAAGAAGAAGAAGAAATAAGATAAGGACGCAAATGGTCAAAATCTGCTACTATTTCACCCCCCTTCTCCCTAAAAACAAACCCTCTACAATACACCGTCTTTGTCACCCCCACTCGGTCGGAAGCGTGCTTCTAACGTGACTCGCATTTTCCTCTCCCAAATCACCCCTTATGTAATGCCACACAAATCATGCCTTAAGTGTTTATTATGCACTAAATATGAATTTGGAGTGAATAAGAATATAGTTAAAAGGCCGGTTCTTTTTAATTCAAATCAGTTTACATTAAATGAAACTTACATGATATAAGGACTTGGAGCATGAACTGGTATTCTGGAATCGTGTTTGTAGTCTTCGTTGTAATTTTCCATGATGTACGTGGTTTATAAATGAACGATTGTGATGGTTCTCGGTGGTGGTGTAGTAGATATGTGTTCTTGGAAACGCATTCCCAAACTATTCAAAATGATGGAATTTCATATTTTACTTAATTTAAACAGATATAAGTGAAGATATCTCATAGTTTAGTCCTATAAATCAGTGGAGTGGGATATTTATACGCCCCCAACTCTATATTGCCTAATTTGACTTCTAAAAGTCAATTTTAGCCAAATTTGACAATTAAATTCTATTATTATATAGGGCAAATGACTTATGTGACCCTTTAACTATCATGATCGTTCACCTTTGACCCTTTTTTTTTGAAGACTTTAGTCTCTCAACTTACAAAACTATTGAGTCGTGGCCATTCCGTCAGGTCAAAAGTGTTAAGTCCTGTCAAAATGTTAGTTTTAAGGGTAAAATATTCATTTCCCGTTTTCTTTTTTCTTTTCTTCTATTTTCCTTTTCCTTTTTTTTTCTTTTTTCCTTCCCCCCTTTCCCTATCCTTTTCCTTTCCCTTCCGTCGTCTCACTACCACTTCCCCACTGTTCCCCCCTAACCCTTCTGTCACCCCACCACACCTACAACCACCAAATCCATCCCAACTGCCACCAAATGCACATTATACCCAATTAAACCTTCCCCTAATGGACTAAACTCACATCCAACAACAATTTCAAAGACAGGTGGCGTAATGACCCGGTCAAAATTACCCAAAAACCTGTAGGCGGTGGGTAAAAAAACTTCCAGACGTTCTTCGTAATGCATCGACCAGTGAGTGCTTATGGGGGTGGCACAACATTCAGTGAGGGTCGTAGTACAACAATGTCGTGGCGCTGAAGAGGGTGACATAGAGCGGGGGCGGAATGCGGAACGGGGGGTTGAGGGTTTCGACGATGAAGGTGAGAAGGCAGAGGGGAAGGTTAAAATAGAGTAGATGCTGGGTTGTAAATAAATTTAAATTGGGGAGGGGAGGGGATACATTGTAATTCAAATAAAAGATGGGCTGGGTTGTAATTAAAAAAGAAGCAGGGGGTTAAGTTTGCAAATTAAAAAGATGAAAACTCATTTTTACCCTTACGTAATGGAGTAAAATTCAGAGTTAACAGTTTGACCAGATGGAATGTCCATGATTCAACAGTTTTGTAAGTTGAGGGGTCAAAAATATTCAAAAATAAAGAAGATAAGGGGCCAAAGGTGAACGATCGTGATAATTATGGGACCATGAAAGTCATTTGCTCTACTATATATGTTAGACTATTATCATGTTATATGTTGTTGAATTCATAATAATATATATTATGAATCATTTTTATTTTAAATTTGTTTATACATAAATAAAGATATTAATAATTAAACATTGATACAGTTGAATCTCAAAATTCAAAACAAACCATTTTTATTGGGATGGGAGAGTGTGTAATTTGACTAATTATGGCACCGTTTGTCATTAGCTTTTTTATTAGTGTTTTGATTGCCTTTTGACGATTGACATTTTCGCTCGATCAAATAACCAATGAATACGAAAAAAGTGTTTGGTTGCTTGGATTTTTCACATAGCATTTCCACTCAAATACAAATGCTAATAATACTAGTGTTTGCCTTTTACCTTTAACAATTACTTTTTAACTTTCTACCTTTTTATCCCAACGTTTAAAACTCTTTTATTCCACACTGGATCCTCTGCACCATTCTCTCTACGCCAGTGGTACGCCATCAACATATGACATCTTTTTATGTCTATAATTTATATTTAAATTTTTCATCGATATTTTTTTGGATTTTAAACTTTACTTTTTCACTGTTAGTTTTTAATGTAATTAAAAATTATTTTTTCCTCTCTTATTTCAATATTTATCCTTAACTCAATCTAATTGTCGATACAACAACATTAGTTCGATAAATGTATATATAGAATTTTTGAAAATTTAAAATTTCACCTCATTATATTTATGTGATTTACTAATACTATATACATTAATAATTTATGTTACAAATAATTAGATATATTATAATTTTATATATTTTTAACGTTGTATAAATATTTGAACCGAAAAACCATCCACCTCACATAAAAATATTCATAAGAAAATAAATAAATTTGTTGAATGTTATTCAAGTATAAATGTTAGTTGATATATTGTTTTTAGTAATAGTGAATATGTTAAAGAGTTTGTGTCCTGCGAGACCATCTCATGGTGAGACCGGAGATTAGAGGGAAAATAGGAAAATGGCAAACTAAATTCGGGGGGAAAAGTACAAATATTTCAGGCTTGGGGTCATTAGTGAAGGGCGCAAAAAATGGAGGGACTAAAGAGCAACTATGCAAAACTAACCACACAAACCCTGCCTATCCCGAAGGCGCAAAACCAAACCCATTGCACAAAACACGCCTCCACGTTATCTGCTCAATCAAAATCGATTATAAATCATTTTCTCTACCAAACTCTTTCAGCATCAACAAATCTCCAGTCGTTCATCATCAAAATTCAACCGCAACGAATTTGAAGAAAAACATAGATCGGTATCAACAAAGCATCAATCAAGTAATTTACAACTACAATCAGGTATTTATTTAACATCAATCATCCCAAATCTATGAATCGACACAATTTGAAAATTTCCAAATTTAAAACTCGAATCATGATTGAAGAAGGTGATTATAAGACCAACAATCAATTAGAACTCATATAGACAACACAACAACACAGTCAAACGTAACAAATTGAATCGAATTTAAATGATCAACAGATTGTGCATGTATAAAAAGGTAAGTTGCAAATATTTCAGTAATTGATTTTGAGCTTTCAATTTGCTGATTTGAAATCAACTAGAGCAGTAACTTGCGTTTGAAAAGTCTGGTTTGTATGGTTGAAATTCCATACATGTCGTGATTTGTTTTTCATCAGAGAAAAATCCGGTTAATTTGCTGAAAGTTTCAGTTATAATGACTAAGCTTTCGCATGTTAGAGTTCAGGTTATGAGCAGTTTTTTTGAAGTTTTAAGCAGTGTAGTTGAGCCTCTTGCACATTATGAAAATAACTTTAAGTAGTTGAAGATCTTATTTATAGCAGACGATGCTCAAAAATTTGGCATGATGTTATAACTATATAGCACGATGGTAAAAAAAGTCCGAGCCTGACAAATATTACAATTTACAGCAAACACGATGTGATATTACTTTTGACCTATTTGATGTTACAATTATATGATATAATGTTTTAATTGCACAACATTATGTTGGAACTTCATTGAACATGTTCAACATTACATATTGCAACATTATTATGTGATGTTGCGAACGAAATCTTTGATTAGCCTATACATTAGGCAAATAATCTGTTTTAAAATTACTTTTCAATAAATACAACAAATAATGTTTCTCTTAGAATGTTTGACGTTATAAATTTATGGCATGACGTTTCAATATAAACATAAGTAATTAAATTTTTGAATAACAACAAGCTCATATTTCATTGTATTTTTTTATTCTCTTTGGTTTCAGATACCTCATTACCAAACTTGTTCGAGATATATCAAATTGAATCCCTTCAAGAAGTACAAGTAACTACATGGGAAGAGTTTGAAACACTATACCACGTACATGCAACTTCACTTGGATTTGATCTATGGAAGTCGGCACGGAGATACCTTATGCTCCATTGATAAAAAATAAACCCAGCTTGTTGGGAGTTGATAATTATTTACTGTCACACTGTGATGTTACACTGTTACATTGTGATGATTAAATTATTTTGTTTGATGTTTTAAAAGAACGCACAGATGGGGATGTTGATTTAAAAAGGATATTCATAAGTTGCATTGCACTTATACATTCCATTGTTGTTGCACTTGAAATAACATGTTAAACATCATTCATTACAAGGGGTTCCTAACATAAAAACTGAAAAAAATCTAAATGAACCTAAAACATCAACAACAATTCAGTGCCTCAGCTCTAACAAATAAACCCATATTTTTAAAACATCATTCTCAAAAAATACATCCCAAACAATCAAATTCTATTTTTCCTCTCAACTTATTTCCCTTCTTTACTCGCTTATTCACGGACTTGCCTACTCTCCTGCTAGTTTTGAAGATGATGGCTCTTCTACTCCACCAACGCCAAGATCGAAAGTCGGCTCTGGTCCTCTGTTCAAGGGAACATCTTCAAGTGCATGATTCCTCATAGCATTTTTTTATTATCTCATCAATGACATCGTTGAGTTCTGTCTTGAAAAGTGTTCATGTGAAAAAACCCATAAAACATCACATACATCAATAAAGACATCAATATATAAAAATTAAGACATTACAATAGCACACATAACATGACTGACTACTACATTGTGAAACATCAAATACATTATTTAAAACATCAATAACAGTATCTAAAAACATCACAACTTAAAAAGAAGAAAACTTACTAAATCTCCTTCCTTATTCATTGCAACATAAGTAGGCAAGTCTTCTTAGACATCTAAGAAACAACAACACAAAAATTAGCACAAAACACAACAAAATCCTTAAATATCGCACACAATCAAAACTGCACATCAATTGCATACTTAAGCATGAAAACGCAACAAGCATCAAAACTGAAACTAAAACATCACACCAACACAAATATCAAAACTTAAAACCTAATATGAAACATCCGACAAAAAATCAGAAAAATCAACAACAGTATATGAAACATCACAACGGAAAAATAATACAACTTACATATCCTCCTTCCTTCTTAATTGCAGCAACAATGGAAAGTCTTCTTAGACATCTAAGAAACAACAACAACAACACAAAAATAAGCACAAATCGTAACAAAATCCTAAAATATCACACATAATCAAAACTGAACATCATTGCACACTTAAGCATGAAAACACCACAATCATCAAATACTGAAATTAAAACATCACAGAAACACAGATAACAATATTTAAAATCTAAACATGATACATCAGACAGAAAAGCAGAAACATCACAACAGTATCTAAAACATTACACCTGGAAAAATAATAAAACTTATAGATCCTCCTTCCTTCTTAATTGCAGCGGCAGTGGGCCAGTCTTGTTACAAATCTAAGAAACAACAACAACAACACAAAATTTAGCACAAATCCGTAAGAACAATTCACCAAACAAAAAAAAGACAAATCCCCAAATATTAACACATTCAACAACATAAATCCTAAAACATCATATTGAACACACAATAAAACACAATTCAACTACATAATGCACAAAAACCACAAAATAAGCACAATAATACTCAGTAAAAACTACACAAACCCCAGAAAATCACATGAAACAATAAACTAAACAATAATCGAAAAAACAATATATGCATAAAAAACTAGAGCGAAGACATTAACTTCGAATATAAACACAAAACGAAGATCGTATTGTGTTCGATCGCCAGAAACCGAAGCTTAAATCAGAAAAATCACCGAAAAATGAAGCGCAATTTCCTGTTCCTTGCGAATCACTGTACGCGAGAAATATGGAGGGAAAATGGAGAAAAGGTGCAGTCAAATCGAAGGAAGGGAGAGGTTGTGTGCGATTGCAATTTAGAGCTCAAATAGAAAAGGGGGAGAAGTTGCAGAGCGGTTGCAGAAGACGGAAGGGAGATGTGAGAGAAGAAAATGAAAGATTGATATTTATACCTGAACTTAAATGTAAAATATTAAAATTTCACATCCAGCCCCTGAACTTTTAAAAAATTAAGTTGAAACCCCATGCTAATTTCTTTACAATTTAAACCATGGTTTCGCTGTAAAACCATCTCGCACAAGACTTTGTCCATGTTAAATAATTAAAAAATAATTATATTAATATTAATGAAAATAAATATAATAAAATATGTAAAATAAGTTTACGTATAATGAATGGTCGCCATGTCATTAAATGTCATTTTTACATAAAATCGCTAACAACACACAATTACATTTGTCAAACAATTTTGAAATAAAAGAATAATTGAATTTATTATTAAGAAAAGACACACAGGATCTTTTCAACGAATATTCATTTGAGTTCATTTCAATAAATTTAATTTAATTTAATTTTATTATTATAATATTATTTATTATTATTTCATTTAATTCATTTCAATATAAAATCATGCGAAAAAGAAATATAGATTTGGTATAAATTTTGAAAAGAACATATTATGGGGTGTCTTATTTTACAACATGCCGCCTAATTGTTAATTGGAGTTGTTTTATAACTAATGTAATTAATAAAATGATTTGATGTTTGATTCTAGTTATTGCAACGAAATTTTTAAAATTTTGAAAACGTTCTAAAATATATCTAAAAATATAATTAATTAAAATTTTACTGCAAAAATTATCAAATCGGGGTTTTATATAATTAGCCTAACAATTAGGCGATCTAAGGCTCTAATCTTCAGAGCTTAACTGTAGTTCAGTTCAATTCAAATCAAATCAATTCAGTTCAGTTCAGTCAACTAAATGTATATTTAATTTGGTAAAAAATCTCAACACACTTATTTTAGTTCAGTTCAATTCAAATCAGATTAGTTCAAATAAACTCCAAATAACAAGGCCTAACAAGAAACTTTCTTTTATGGGATAGGTTAGATGAGTACTATTAATTTGAGTAATTGTGAAGACTCTTCTATTAGACTGTATAACGGCTAGACCAATTATGATAAACCTCAAATCTAAAACTTTTAAACTTAGAATTATTATTATTTAAAATTTAAAATGGAGAAAGTCTTCTACTCTGTATCAAACTGACTAACAGGTTAGACCAATCGTGTTATATCTTGTTTCAATAATTTTAGGGTTAAGTTATAATTATTTATATATTATGATAGATTTAAAAAAAGTTACGAGAATCTCATTACAATAAATAAAAACAAGAGAAAAGTGCGTTTTAAACCCTATATTTTGGTCAAAAGTGCATAAATAACCTTCTAAAATCTGAAAGTGCAAATTCAACCCTAAGTTTTGAACGAAAGTGTCGATCTAACTCTGACAGCCTTAATTTGGCCAGAAATCATTCAAATGACCCGTTATACCCTTGTTAAGAAAATTTAAAAATTCAAAAATTATGGAAGAACTATTTTACCCTCATATTCTCCTTCTTTGCGACGCGCAAATTCTTGAAGAACTACAACCTTCACTATTAACGTACCGGAGCTTCTCGTCAAGCCAAACCCAAGGAACCATAACTTAACTGGGAAAGAAAGCATGATGAACCAAAACCATGTGTCACAGCTTGATAGCATTCCCCCATAGAAATCATCACATCAGCATATCTCACCGGATTTCCTTTCTTCTTTTAACTTACCATTTTATCTCGGTAAACTTACCATTTTATCTCTTCATTTTATATCCATTTCTTGGTGTGTTTGTTTGATATTTATTCTTCTTCAATCCGACGGAAGAAACGACCATTTTTTTCCTCTTCCATTTCAGGATTTGAAATTTTTGGTTGATTTCTCGGGGGGATATCAATTCCTGACTCCGTTTCTCACCAGTCCACCCACAAAGTCAAACTCCAGTAAAATATTTGGTGGGATTATGATGTGCATGAGAACCAGAACTATTGGAATGGCTTGGAGGGTTGCCACCGACAGACATCGCTGGCGCCGAAAATGATGAGGAGAATTAGGAGATGCGGTCGGGTGGAATGCTGGTTCAGACCTGGACTCGGTCACCGCTCATCGAAGCTCTGTCATGCCTTACTTCAATGGAGACAGCAAATCAAAGCTCTATCGAAGCTCCACTCCTGCGGGTCTACTTCACCGGAGACAAAAAATCAGAGCTTCAATTGAAGCTTCGCTCCTCCGCCATGTCTATACTCCCATCACTCTGGTTCTAGATTCGACGGATTCGCCACCGCTCT
>JAULKM010000002.1:4740417-4755861 GCA_032355605.1 Rubia tinctorum
ACACTTACAATGACTTCATCGAGCAACTCGTACACTAGCACAAAATTCTTCCGCAGTGAATCTTCATTCAAAATACCAAGGTAATCCTTGATGACGCGCGCAATCCTCTGCAAAAGCTCCAACACAAGAGAAGGAGAGGCGTTTGTTCGCATCGTCGCAACGAAAAGCAGGCCAGCTACCTTGACGTGAAAGTAGTTCACACCATCCACATTCTACCAGCGTAACAGTAAAACGCTATTAGCTTCAGTTACATTTACACAGAAATAGCTAAGTCAATAACACAAAAAGATACCTACAAATACAGGCGGCGCCTCCTCTTGGCCGTCTTCGCTCCAAAATTTAACTTTGCGGAAGAACGTCTCCGCACTTCCCTTCTGTATCTCGCCGCGATCTACCTCGAATAGTAATTACATCAATTAATTGTGATTATGAATATTACAGTTGCTTAATTGAAGATCTTTAAATACTTGAAGTTACGGAGATCTGAATTAAGTTTTCGGATTTTACAATGCGGTGAATCAGAGGAAATCGTACAGGAAGAAGAGGAGAACTTACAGTCACGGAAGACGATGTTGTCGCCTCTCTGAGAGAGAACAAAAAACTGAGAGATCATCGCGGCTCCGGTGACGGAGAGAGTGACCGCCGATAAGGATCTCCGATGGGATTCTGGTGACTCCGGCTGGGTCGATATGTGTTTTTCCTACTCTGGAAATAGTGATTCAGTGATGATTTGTCTACGAGAGGATGATAACAGGCAAATTAAGCAAAGCGTACAAGCTTTTCCTGCTTTTTTTTCCAACTTTTTTTTAGGGAAAAAATACAACACAATGTCTTGTTTCATGCAAGCTAAACTTTAGTCTAGCATTTATTGTGCAATTATAAGAAGTTTCATATGGGGTGGAGTTTTTTGAAAAATATTCCAATAAATCTAGGGACCTATTGTGCAATTATCAAAATACTATATATATCACAAAAATATCATAATATTCTTTTTTTTCCTCCCCTCTTCCTGCGACTGTCGGAAATCGCCTGATAGTTACCGCCAAATTCGGCCGCCTCCTCTGAAATCTCGCTCTGCCGCGTACAATCGCTGTGATTTCTTCCGCCGGCGAAATCGAAACAACGCTGGCGAGATCCAATCGACTTAGGCTAGATCACTGCGACGTCGTGCCCTAACTCCGACGCTGCTATGGGTGTTTAAAAGGCCGATTAGTTGGTTAGGAGGTTAATCGGTCCCGCTTTCTATCAGTTTATAAAATTTATAAGAAATCGAATAACCGATCGATAATGTTGTCAGTTTTACCGGTTCGGTTAGTATCGATTTCGGATGATGTATCGGTTATTACCGGTTACCATATATATCATTCATAAATTAAAAATGTAAATTCATATTAATATTGATAAGTAGTTAGAGCCACAAAACTTAGAATAAAAGGTGAGAAATTTAGGAATTGGATAATTGTGTTGAGTAGGACTTGAATAATTTTTGAAATTAATATTGAAATTGTAACCTGTCATGTTTATTAGTGTTAGGCACAATTATAAGCTACATCGACTTTTATTTGTATAAGTACTTGCGTTGGGCATGATTATAATTTAAAGATATATGGGCTAATAATATAGAGATTAAAGAATAAGTTCATTTGAGTTAGGAATTTAAAGATTTCTTATTGGGTTTGTGGTGATCAAGACCCAAAGTTTAATGAATTAAATTTTGGGGTTGAAATTAATTAATTTGTTATAAAATCTCCTACCGGTTATATGGTTAGATCGATTACAAAATAATAAAACCGATAAAGAAACCGATTAACCGACATAACCGGATAACCGAATAACCGTAACCGATATTAATCGATAAACCAATTAACTGGTAAACTGAATTAAATATCGGTTCTGTTTTGACCAGTTATCGATTTTCCATTTTTTTAACAGTCCTAGACGCTTGAATTCCTCTGCTATTCACATCTCTCCTGCGACGACAACGTCTCTGCAGCGCTTCGATGGCGGCAGCGACGAGCTCCACTGCAATGGCAACAACAAGCTCCACTGCAATGGCGACTACGGCGAGCTTCACTGCGAGCGCTGCAATCGACGAGCTCACGTCGAAGGAGCGTTGCAATTATCGAGCTCGTGACGGAAGAGCACGGCGGCGACGAAAGAGGAGCAGATCTGGCTAGAGTAGGAGGTGCGTGAGATGCAAGCGCCGGAAGGAAGATGACGCAAGGCGAAGGCTAAAACAAGGGAAATTGATCAATTCACCGTTGATTCAAAGTAAAACAGGAGAAAATTACTGCAGAACTTATTTCAAAATTTAAAATATATAAACTCAAAATTGGGCTCTACAATCTGGAATTCCAAATTCTAAAAAGAATAAGGAACAAGATTCAATTTGAATGGCATGAATCGGAGCTGTAATGAAGAAGTTATGATCAAAACAAGAATGTTTTATATAGACTTCACATAAGTTCCGAAAATTTAAGAAACTTTTCCGAAATCAAATTGGATTAGGACTTAAACCCAAATCCTTCCGTGAAATGGATTTTAACCACTTACTTTCTTCCCAAGATGAATTTTCAGATCAATTCTTCCACTTTCAATTGGATTCGACTTCATTTTCCTTTTCCGATTAGAATTTTGTTTCTTTTTCCTTTTTCAAAACGGATTTCCTTTTTTTTTCTTTTTCAGCCCCAAATTCAAATTTTCCACTCTATATAGCTCTCACAATCATAATCTTATTCCCCAAATAAATTTTGACCTTGTGCAATTTCCAAATATTTAAAAATTGCAAAACAACACACAAACTTTTGAAAATTACAAAGGCCCCAAATTTCCGATTTCCAAACCCCAATTCCGATTTTGAAATCCCAAAATCTGATACCCTTTGTTTTTTATTTTCGAAAAACATTTTGGAACAAAATCGCCTATATAAAACTTGGAATAAGAAATCTGCGACAACTTCCTCTCGATTCAAATGAATTTCGAGGTATTCAAGATTGTAAGGATAAAGAATATGACATTATATATATGGAAAATGACACAAGAATATTTTTTTAATAAGGTGTGATCAACAATTAAAAAATAATTTAAGATCACGGAATCAAAGAACGATAAAGAAATCAAATAGGATTATGAGGATGCAATAATTCTTCAAAAGAGTTGACGAAAAATATCGCAAGCGCATAAAATGTATAAACTACCTAAAAACTATGAAGCTGACCAGGAGGTAAAGGCGGATAATATTTGTTAACGCTCAGACCCTTGGACGTCCTCCTGACTCGATTGAAGAAGCTGAAGGCGGATAGTAATACCGAAGTATTCTAACTCTCAGACCCTTCGACATCCTTCAACTCTAGATTTAATCCTCCTGCTAAGAAAGATCAAACAAACACAGTTAAAATATGACACAAAAAGTTCATAAATTTAAGAGAAAATTTCAAAAATAAATAAATGCAGAAACTCGAAACCCCTGAAGATTTTCGGCCACATGGATCTTTTGCTTTGCTCTGATACCAACTGATATGAATCTCCTTGCGAAAACTTTGGATTGCGGAATTTCGATCTTTAACTAAACGAGGAATTTTTCAAACCCTAGTATAGCCGCCGAATTAACCACAATTAACCCTCGAGATTATGAACAATTCGAGAATTGTGAAGCTAACTAGCCCACATGGTTAGTTCACAAATCGAAGGTATTGATACTCAATTAACCAACGGGATTAAGCAACAATGAAAATAGCTCGCAAGCTCAGATAATGCTCTCAAAATTCTGAATATATGATTGATAAAAGGTGTGAAAATTTCGTGGACAATCCCCTCTATTTATAGAAGGAGTCTCGGCCATAAACCCTAAACACAACTGGAAACTGAATCGACTTATGGCAGCTTTAAGAAACTAAAACCATATCTAACTAAAATACCTAAAATAAATACTCAAATTCTTCTTCAACCTATCTTGAAGAATATTATCTTATCTAATCTTAACAAATCTAAGTCTAATCACAATAAAATTGAATATTCTAAACCCTAATGGACTGTAAATTCAAAATTCAGCTCTCTCAACCCACATGGCCGAGCTTAACAGTTCAATAATCCAAACTGGAATAATTTTACAACATTTTATAAAGATCACAACACCTCATTAAAAAATCAGTGGGGAAAAAGAGTATAGTGTTCTTCCAGACGTCTTCAGTTAATCGACAAGTTTGAATAATTAATCCAAGCCCTAGCTGATTTGCTCTTGAGTTGTTCATCATGAAATTGATCAATCAAAGCATTCAATGCCGCATCTCTAAGCTTCATTATTAACCTTGTCATCGGTCCAACCATGTCACTTAGAAGATCCTGAACATAACTCTGAATGTTTGATCAAGTCGTGGAATGTCTTCATTTGTGGACCCAAAATTTATTTCCGATATCGAAACGGAGGCCCTAAATCAAGGCCCGAATAAGGAACTAAATATTTGATAAAATGCCTTTCACGTGTCCAAATCTAGTAGCGGGACACATTGAACACCAGATTGAGGAACCTGTTACAAAGCCCAGAAATAAGATACGTGCCTGGAACGTGGCCCAAGTTCTGAATCTGGAACTCGCAACACAATAGCTGACGATGTGCAATATGTTAAGATCACGGAACTAATCTTCCGATCTTGGAACATTTCGAAGTCGATTTCACCTAGGACGTCAGAGACGGAAGAAAACCACCTTCTTGGGGATCATTTTCAAGTCGGTTATAGGAACCAACTTCTATCGGTGATGAACAAAGTCAGGTCAAGAGAAGTCACTTTGGTCCGATATAACCGCTTTTAATGAGGCAGACTCCACTGCTGAACCATGACATTAGGTTCAATTTCTTGTCATACTTCAAAGTCCTCTTATGACCAGAAACTCAACATGGAATATGTCAGTCACAAATTTGTCAATTCTTCTCACAAACTCAGATTGCAACAAACCACCAAAACAAAAGAAGAAGAAAAATCAGTAGAGCATTTCAATGCGTCATATATCTCACACAAATTCAATGATTCTTCTTACAAACTCAGATTGCAACAAACCACTAAAAGAAAAGAAAAGTACTACGTTTCTCAACGCTCAACATCAAATAAATGCATATTGTGCCATTTCCGTGATATGATTCTCAAACTTATTACCACTTGTTAACCTGCGAATCATTCACTTTCTCAATCATTAGGCCTCCCCTGATGCAGTGCCTTCCTCAGATTTTCTGGCTGCGCTAGCTTATTCTGCTCCTCGATTGACGCATTTACAAATATCTTCTATGAAATTATCCTCAGATGGAGCTTCAGACAGTTTTGAAATTTGGTTTTACCTAAATTCGTTAATTACTGCAACTATGTTTCAACATAATTTATCTAACCAATTATGTAAATATAATAAAAAGACACACATATTTGGCTACACAATTCGGTGAAATTTACCTACGTCTACAAGGCCTAGCCCAGCTTAGAATAAATCCACTAATCAGAAAATATAGTACAATGCACACCATACAACAATACTTATCTTTTATAATTGCAACGTGTGGATTTTTCAAGCTCCCCTTGCTACCGATCCGCCTTTATCAGACTCACTCTAACCTCAATACTCGTCGACGCTGGATCTCCTCCTCCCGAGAAATTAAGGCTTCCGATTATGAACTCAGATCAAAAGAATTTTGATCAAGTTGGAACACAAATATAAGCTCTCGGCTACTCTCGATGTATGAAAATATGGATGCAGATTTTCTTCAATTAAATCTGTAAGTAGCTAAGCCAGAATGTCTACATTATATATGCAGTCGCACATCTCATGTTTATGTGTGAATGGAATTCTATATCCACAAAATATTCTGACAACAAACAAATCCATTGGAGATAGGAATTCCCCAATCTAATCCCTTAAATTAAGGAATTAGAACATTCCATCCATATCTTAGCCATAGCCGAAATTCCATACCAATTCCAATTCCATAAATATAGTCAAATCCCATAAATATAGGAATTGATATATTCTTCAATCAAAAACCAACTGGAAGAAATATATATCTTCTCGGATTCACCAATTCAATCTTCCATATCTCGCAAAACATACCTTCTTTGATGTTACAACATAACACTTCCATATTTGCATAATTTCCACAAATTGCCAATAAAATAATTCTGGACTTTACAATCTCTCCCTTTGACATTTTGTAGACCCATTAACCTTTTTGAATTTTCAAAAACATCAACTATTCAAATAGAATAATCAAATCAATATGGATGTTGGAACACAAGCTCAACCATACTAAGCTCCTCCTAAATTTCACAGGTCCAAGAAAATACTTCAGCGTCCATGTTGGAACATCAAACAGACAGTCAATGATAAACCACATTGTCAACAGATTTTAGCTCCATGTTGGATCATCATTCCAATTGACTGTCAAGAATCTGAGATATCAACAAAATACCCAATTCTGCCCAGCAAATCAAATATTACATCAAGAAATCCAAAATACCCATTGCTTCCAGCTGGGCCCAAAATAATAATATCCTTAAATCTAGAAAACCATAATCCAAATCCAAAAATACTCCCCCTTGGGGCCATAATACATGCCAACGTATTAAAAATATCAGAATATAGTAAAAACTCATAAACACTAAGCATATCAACTAAGCATTCAGCTGGGCAAGTTCTGCTTCCAGGGCTGCTAACCGAACCTTCAAGGCTGCAATCTTAGCTTGAACTACCAACTTCTTGGCTTCTCTGACTTTCTGAGCTGTATCTGAGGAAGTTTCAGCCTCTGATGGTTTCCAAGGAGGATCATTACTGTCCTCAACTGAAAGGTCTTCTTGTTTGGATTGAGAGGAACATTAGACACCACTACATCACTCTCCTCAGCTTCTACCTTTTCTCCTTTCAGAACACCAGAAATGGTACAAGGATATGGCAAAGAATTCTTAACCCGAGATGATATTGCATGCTCAACTATGCATTCTTGGATAAAGAGACCAAGATTCATAGGAGTCTTAGTGCCAATACAATATAATTTTTTTTGCCATATCTCGGGTTAAACCAGTGGTGTTTGAGGAAGGAATCCAACAGTTAATGGTTATTTGAAAAAGACAAAAGTACCTGGTGCTGAGGCTTAAAGTAGTTGCATTACCTTGAGCTGGCCACTAAGTCTGATATCCTCATATGATTTCTTTCAGGATATGATCATAGCTAACTGAAAATTCCTTAAGATAAACAGTCTCAAATTTTGGAGTTGCAAGACTGAGCACCTTGTTAATATGCTCCCCAGAAAATCTGACCACCTTGCCTCAGACATAAACCCTGTTGTACCACACTGAGTCAGTATCAAGGTTTCCTTCCATCAGATTAGAATAAAATTCCTGTACCAAATCCTGATTGTACTTCTTGTACCCAAAGGTACCTGGTGTGAACCCTAGATACTCCAAAAACTCAGTAAATCCACAGCTTTTGTAAGCAATCAAGTCAACTGGTCTTTCTGCAATAATCTTCTTCTGAAAAATTGTTTTAAATATTCCCAGATAGCCTTCATCGAAAAACTCAAAGTTTAGTGCCTCTTCAGCAGAAGGAGCGAGTTTTAGTCTTTCCCTTTTTCTTCTTTGGTTCAAACTGTAAAGGCTTAGATGCAGGTTCCTTCCTCTTAGATCTTCTCGAAAGGGTTTGCACAAATTCATCCAGAACCTCATCACTGGAGTAGATCAGGTTCTCTATATTCTCCCTCTGTGTTGGAACACCAGTTCCAGAGTCACTTGCCTCCACATCTATAATCTCAATCTCTTCATTCACTTTCTAGCCTGATGTTGGAACATCATCAAGGCCATGCTCGGTTTCTTAGCATTCTCTTCCTCAACAACATGCTGATTTAATGTTTGAACATCATTAGCAACATAGTGTTCTCTTTCTGTTTCAATCTCAGGGGCCAGGATCTGAGCATCCTCAGCTTCCTTCAACTCTTCATTTTCCTGATTGACATCAGCTGTTTGATCATAGGCAGGTTCACCTCTCAGATCATAATCTCCCTCGTCAATGTCTATTTTTACCACATCTCCCCCTGCATTCTCAGCATGTGTTGGAGCATTACCAGCACCCCTGGTTTCCAACTCTTCCTCATCGGACTCAACCTTAATTACTACAGGGGGTTCATTCCTGAGTCTCTCCACATTCTCAGCAACATTAGGATTGTAAACTTGTCGGGCTTTGTAACTAGCAGAGCTTAACACACTTAAATCCTCAAGCCACTCGTTTACTCTCCTCTATTTGTGCCTTCTCAGACCAGAGGCTCTAGTATAGACACACATAACTTTCTCTCCTTCATATTCTATACATGCCAACTCAGTTAATCTAGGGTTCCAATCTTCCATGTACTGGATATCTCCAATAATCCCTTCGAGTTGTTTACTTAAATCATACCCATTTACTCTCCCAGGCAAAGATTTAAAACCCTTCAAGTCTACCTTCTTATCATGCTTTATGTAATACTCAATGCAGTCATTAAAAGATTTAAACCACTGACCATTAAAAATGAAGGATTTATCTCTGAAAAATTCAAGTTATGGGATTGGAGCATTCTCTGGCCGGCCTGAAGATACCACTTCTATCCCTGGCTATTGAACTCTTTCCAAGGGTTCCAACATTGTGCTCTCTGTAATATTGCTCTCCTTGTCAGGCTCTCCAAACAACCTCTTGAACACGTTGCTTTTCTCCATATTGAGATTTTTTTTATGATGAGGCAAGTAAATTTCTCAGAGTTCTGGTTCCTTTTCAAGCACCATACCTAGAAAATCACAAGAAAACAATTGTAACATGTGAAGGTTAAATTTTGATAGCGAGACAAAATCTATAGAGAATGAAGCACGAGACGTTCCCGTATAACTATACCTTTCGTGTTCTGATCCTGAGCGACGCCAGCCTCACCATCCTAGGGGTGACGTCGAGTAACAGGTGTTGCGTACACGAAATAAACCAAAACTGAGTGGGACGAAGAGAATGCAACAATAATCAAGAAACTAATTAAGAAGCTACCTGGTTGAACAGGTCCATCCTTTGTCAGATCGATGTAGACTGGAGGCAGTTTCGGCCTGAAGTTCTCGCTCCTTTTTCTGTATAGTTTGGTTCTACGAGCAACCGACTTCCATTCCATGATCCAAACCTTAAAAACACAAACATGGCACTACATCAGACAACAGAGAAAAATGGAGTCCAATGTAATAAAGATTATGAAGAAAAGTTTAATGTGTAATGGCGCAAACCATGTTTGCATTTAAAAGAACCATATTAAATATGCTTATATTAATAGCTACATGGCAATGCTTAAAGATTTGAAACAGAAGAATTTCACGAATTAATCACACTAATTGTCCTTTTGATTTCCATTTCTTACTTCATAATTTATATTGTATCTAAGATGATTTATTAATGGCAACTTATTACATCTAACCCGAGAATCCGAGACTGTAAACATACACAACTCAAGAAACGATACATTCTACAGGAGGGTGTCTCAATTGAAAAGTACTTTAGATTGAAAATGGAAAAGTACTCCAATTCACATGAAAATGGTAATTTCCAATTCACACGATTCAATTGGAAAAATAGATTGAATAATGGTGCAATTTACACGAATGTCTTTTTTTCAAGTGCATATTAAATTAACTTGATTTTTCCTGTTTCATTGATGTAATCAGGTATGATCCATATGTGCATACCGAACCTAATTGGGACAACTACGATTTTTGAGTACTAATTTTTCTAAAATTGATTCAATGATTCACACCATCACATCTACACAAAACCATAAAATCACATTCAAATCAACACAACTATGATTTAATTTATGTTAAACATAGAATCAAAATCCAATGAACGCATCTACCGTTGTATTTAATACACATGTTTCTCAACCTCATTTTGAGCTACCGATTGAATAAAAAATGTATGAATCCACAAAATTAGTACGGAACGTGACACATATATAAATACAGCCTTTAAAATAAAAGTGAAACCAATTAAAGAAAAGTGATAGGGAAAAGAACCTTTCGGCGAAATCCTGGGTATGAATCTGAGATTGGAAGGGAAGGCCGAAATGAGGGGAGAGCCAAGGGGGAGAAAAAAATTAATTTTGATATGAATTAGATTAACAAAAAAACCAAATAAATACAAAATAGGTTAACAGAAAAGGTCAATATATTTTAGTAGTAATAAATTGCATTTATTACAAAATTCAGGAGATCTAAAAAAGTTTGGATTCCAAATGCTGCCAAATGAGGCCCAAATTATTATTTTTGAGGTAAATGGAATACCATTCTATACATATTTTATTTTAATTATTAAACCATTTATATAGAGTGGGTGGAGTAAATATATATACCTAAACTAGAAGTATTAAATATCATACAAAAGTAAATATTGGCATTATGTGATAATATAACTTTTCCTAAAATGTGTTTGTTTTTGTAAGAATTTATGTCTTCAGTCAGTATTTTAGATTTTTCATTAAAAATACATACACTAGTAATTATCTTTTAATATGATTCTCCTTCTTTGAAAAGGGCATGTTCTGGAGAGACCGCCACCACCACCACCACCTTCATCATCTGAGGTTCCATGGACCAAGCGTATGATGAAGGTTCTATGAACCAAAAGTGTGCAATGAAGGTTTTATTTGTGTCACCTTTATTTGGTTATTATGAAAAAAACTTAGTAACTTCTAGTACAAACCAGTTCTAATACAAACTAGTGTTGGAACTAGAACCATATTTGAGAGGGGGTTGAATTATACCGACAAAAAATAAAACATCTTCTTCACCAAAATTCTGAGAAGATCGGGGACGGAGCAAAAACCTCAAGGAAAGTAAAAACTCCCTTAACAACTGGAACTGATCCCGGTCAGCCGCACCGGCTCGACCCCGTCAGTACCGCCATTGATACAAACACATCCAATTAGTTATACTTTCCAAAACAGCACATCAAAATGTTGCAAGTTATAATGTAATGCTTCCCAAAACATTACATCAAAATGATGCAAGTTTCTTAAGCAGCTTGCTAGGCTTTAGTCCACACAGATTTTGAAGGAGATATGAGGTTAGAGGATTTCGGGTCTGACAAATGGAGATCCCACAGGAGGAGCTAAACCAAGCGCGCGCATAACTTTCATTTGACGTGCACTGGGGGCTTTAGATTTTCCTTTCAAAGCAGCTGACGATCCCCTAGACAGAGACTGGAACACAATGAACACAATCGGTTAGCAAACAATGCTCTAGACAAAATGGTACAAAATGCAGACATGGTGAACAGATATATAATTCGCTCACAATATCAGTCGAGCAGCGTATTAACATTTTCTTCCTACCATTCATATGTGATGAATGAATCTCAAGCAAAAGAGGCAACAAATCTATCCATAACTAGGGAGAACGTGGATAAGAAAACTCACAGAATTGGGCCTGGTTTTTCCCTCAAAGTTAACTTTTATCTGCACATTACTTCTTGAGGATCCAGCTTCTTCTTTACTTGAATATGACGTGCGGCGTTTTGCAGTTGTCTCTGGTTTCTGGAGTGCCAAGACGAATCCACTCACAGAATTTCGGCTATCTTGCTTAAGTTTTTTGGCAGTGCCATTTTCTGCTTGCATCTTCTTTCCTTGCTCAGGCTTTAAAGATTTGCTTCCCTTCACTGAGTTTGCTGAAGCTTTTGCTCCCTTTGAAGATGATGGCTTTGTGGCGGTTTTTTGGGCCTGCTATAAAGTTCAGTTAACAAGAGAAGATTATGGACTACAACCACCGATATGCATACACACGAAGATATCATTTGACAAGCTTTTAATCAATGGTGTCGTTTTTGATTTCTTAAGCTTTACTGAATACAGGAAAAAGACAGCATTGTGAGAGGTTTCATTTTACTCACGGAGTTTGAATTGTTGGCAACCACTTTGTTCTCCTGTTTGCGCTTTGATGCATTACTTGCCTGCATATATGATATAACAAGTTGAAAACAGAGCTATTAGGTGGTCATTTATGACGAAACAACATAAGGAATGGCGCGTGTACTCACAGATTTTGTGCCAGTTGACTTGGGTTTCTTCTGCTTCTCCTCCACCCTCTTTCTTTTTCTGCTTTTATCTTCCTTAGCTAAATTCGCGTTTATCTTCTTCGTATTTTTGGTTTTATGATTCCCATTTGCTTCCTTTCCATTAGACTTCACCTGATGTAAGAAATTTCTGATAATCATGAACCAAAGCATATAGAGATTGTGGTAAAAGGAAAACAGAAATCAGACCAACAATAAGGTTTCAATCAATAAACAGCACAACAACCCATGCATAGAAAAATAAACGTAACTTCCATTCTCATTCAGGTTTTGAACACTATAGTACTTAATTAGTCTCCAGAAAACTTAAGTGCATTGCAACCTCTATATAAACCACTGGTATCCCAGATTTCCGAACAATACCAAAGGATGGCATAAAAAAGACCAACAATGCACTTTTTTTAAAGAAATAATTTATTAACATGCTAACTGACCATAACTAATTATTAAAAAGAGAAAAGAACAATATTGAAATTTACTTACAGGAGAAGTTTTTTTCTCTTTTGATAGCTCTGAAGAGGGAGACTTCATGTTCTTTGATATGCCCTGTCCTCAACTATTCCTGCCAACAGCACGATAGTTTTAAATGCAAGACACAGTGAGTAGGTAACTTGAGCAATGGTGTGAGCAACATTTTGTATATGCTTTCCTTTTAAGTGCCATAAGTGCAAATATGGAGATGTTCCCAATCATATATATTTTCTTTCTGATTGTGGAAAATGAAAATGACAACACAATTAGCAGCCTCATAGTTTCACCCTAGAAAGAGCTACTTAACCTTTACTGCATTCAGCCAAGCAGTGGGTAAAATGAGATACCACGTAGCAGCTACAGGTAGACTTTACACTCAGTTGAACAATTCACATGCATGAATTTAAGATCTGATAGAACCTAAGTTGCAAAATTTGGAAATAAGCCATTTGAGGAGAACTGCCACTTCCTGCATGAAACTGGCTATAACTGAAAGAACTCCGCATTCTGGTTGTGCAGCATGCTACTACTCAGTAGAAAAGGTAGCTATCATCAACGTGTTTCCCATGGAATAACTTCCCAGCCCGGTGACCTACGGAATTTTTGTTTTCACAACCTATGATGTTCTAGCTTGCGCAACATCTAGAATTTCCCGTTTATGCATTACTGATTACACCATCACTATTTACGTTTAAACGGTGTAGGACATCACATGTCAACAAAACTAATGATATTTCATGTTGAACTACATGGAAGGTCTACACGCATCAAGCCGCAAAGGAATCAAATCATACTAAGATTTAAACTTACTGAACATGCTTAAACAGCACATTCTTACTGTAAATGGCTTTCTTATATGACCACATCTGAAAAACAGACACTAGTCTCTTCTTTAAAAACCAATCATGAGTGCACCCTATCCCGAAGCAATCTTCTATAAAGTACAATCCCAACTATGTAGGCACCCAAGCGAAAGAGAGTTTCCATCCACAAAATTCACATCTTGCTTTTCAACCACTCCACACTATGAAAAGAAAATGTCCCATATCATGATCTAAGTAGATTAAATCCCGAATCGCAGAAAGTGAGTCGGGGTTAAGTGCTTGGTATCCTAAAATTCAAAATATTAGAGAAACCAAGAAACAGGCCTTTCCTACAAATTTCATTTCTTAGTGGAATAAGTTTCCCTATGTTTGCAACATGTACAAAACATAAATGGAACCATATCCAATGCTCAACAATGTGGTACATTCATCAGCTAGACAATTATTCAATTCTTGCCCCAATTCAGAAAGAAACCTATCAACAAAACAGAATAAAATTGCCAAAAGTTCCATGAACCTTCCCCACAATTCTATGCAAAAACCCACAGAAACAACAGCACATAAACCCTCATTTCCATGAAATTTCAAACAAAGCATCCAGCCAGTGATCTCAACAGATTAGATGCATATGAATGATATCAAATAACAAGGAATAAAACAATCAAATCTATATAGCCCCAAAGTAGAGAAGAAGAAAAGCACAAGCAGACATACACAACTGGGAAAACCAAAATGAGAATTGATGGCAGACATACACGCAGAACATAAGAAGAGCCCACTTGAAAAGATGCAGTTTTGAGCCAGAAAAACTAAAACTTTCAGAAATAGTCCCCGTCAGAACCCCGTGAAGAAGGATTCGGGCGGCAGAATGAGGTGGAAACTTTCCAAAATCATTTAAAATTAATATAGGAAAATGAGATAACATACTGAGAGAAATCCCTATCAGGTACCCTTTTTAAAAAAAATAATGAAAGACGCCAACAACAATTACAATTAGTAGAAGTAATATCCAACTCAATTAAAATCTAGCAATAACTAATCTATTGCAAGGTTATTTAAATTACATGTTAACCAGACTAATATACAGATTCGAGAAATATCGCAATCTGGATATTAACTCTCGTTTCCCGTGAAAACCATGACCACTTAGTAGAGAAGAGCGTATCGCGCATCAACCACTTCGCAAACACAGGGATGTTCAAGAACTGTAATACCACTTGATCCAAATCACGAAATATATTGTCCAAGTTGTAAACACCTTGAAAAATACAAATATGATAAAATCCAAATTAATGGAAAACTTACTACAAAAACACGATATGTAAAACCAGACCGAGAACAAAATATCAACGTGAACAACTAAATCGAGTGATTATCCCGAAAACAACTATCTAATCTATCAGATCGAAAAACAATACTAATGTATGGAGACATATTCATACTTCTTCAATAACATAAAAACTCAAAGAAGAAAAAATTATTGTGTCTCTCCCCATGATGGGAATATTTGGAATATGGGGAAAAGAAAATTGAACAGAAAAGTAGGGTGTTCTGAGAAGGGAGAAAGAGGACGGCGGAAGGGTTTATATTAGCTACCCATTTTTATAATAAAATTTTGGGAGTATTTATTTGATTTTTGAATTCATTTTATATACTCCCTCTGTACCAACCAAATCTGTAATTTAACTATTCACTTAGTTAAAGTTAAACTAATAAATAATTTAGGATATTGTCGTAATGGATCTTGTTAGATTCGTAATAACATGTATTTTTAAAATATCAATTTTTCATAAATTGTGTTTACACACTATTATAGATATCAATGATCAAACTTTTTTTTATTCAATTGACGAAAGTCAAAATGTGCAGAATTGGCGTGGCAGATGAGCACTTGTCTTTATTTTTCTAAAGTTTAAAGAAAGAACCCTTTATTATTAAATGGTTCTAATTGCATATTTGGCTAGATGATGAGTCTGTTGCACAAAATATATATATATATATATGTATGTATATATATATATATATATATATATATATATATATATATGGCTAC
>JAULKM010000002.1:4755961-4789471 GCA_032355605.1 Rubia tinctorum
CATATGAGATTCTCTTCTCCGTGATTGAACGTTTCTCCGCACGCTACAAAGGTAATCTAAACCCTTAGATAGATTCAAATGGAATACATGCATGAGATCTTAAATATGGTTATTGATATTCTGCTAAATTAGATTTAATCAATACCTAACAAAATCGACGGGTACCAACTCTAGACACTGAGCAGCGCGGTACACCGAGGCCTTTGGGAACGAGACTCAGTGTTGTTTTCCAAGAGCGCACCCATCACAAAACTTCTCAACATGGTCAATCAACGGGACCCCTTTGGCCATGCCTCTTTGCGCCAATTTGTGCAATGACCAAAAGTTAAGGTGTCCGTAGCTTGCATGCCATAGCCACGCTACATCGTCCCCCTTAGAAAGCAAACTCACGAGAGCAACTACATTTATCGTCAAGACATAGAGTATATTATTGCTTCGTGCCACCCGTGCCAACAAGTCCCGGTCACGATCAAACAAGCACAATTCTCCTTTTCAATTACGGTCTTGCAACCATTTTTGTCTAGTTGGCCAATACTAAAGATGTTGTTGTTCAACTAAGGCATGAAATATACATCTGTTAGAATCTTGTGCTACCTGTTCTTGAATAGGAACATCATAGCACCTCGACCGCAGATCTCCACCATTGATCCATCACCAAGCTTAACCATGCCTTTCACTGTCTCATCAAGTGATGTGAAAAATGCCTTGGTTCCCATCATGTAGTTACTGGCCCCTGTGTCGAGGTACCACACCCCCTCGTCCGCTCATACTGAAAACACATGTTCCTCATTGAGGAAGACATACTCATGTGCCTTTTTGAGGGGACCAACATTATCCACAGTTGGTCTTGTCGGGACACTCCCAACATGGAACGTCTCATCACTCTGGCTTCATGGCGTATGCCAAGTGATATTTGGGGGCTGCACCTCAACCACAGATGCCATTAGTATGGCTGGCTGATCATCCTCGATTATGGTTAAGTGTGCCTCGTCCCATTTTCCTTGTTTTACATTGAGACACTCAAATGCAAAATGGCCATATATGCCACAATTGTGACATTTCCCCTTCCTTGGACCTTTTTCTCAAGTCCCCGTGGTGCCTTCCTTCTGGTCTTAAGAGTCTCCATGACCACGACTCTTAGCCTTGCCGTAACCCTGACCCTTTCCGCCAGCCTTAGAGGTTTCTCCCTTCTCCTTGTGGCTTTGGCACATTCGCCACTCCTCCTCTGTGAGAAGAAATTTAGCACCACCCTTGTCACTTGGACACTAAGTCCAAAACGATCCTCCATAGAACGTAGTCGTCCGGTCAGTTCATCAACTGACAACATGCTTAGATCAAGCAAAGTCTCAATTGCAATTGCCACTTGCACGTAGCGTTGTGGCACAACATGCAATAACTTCTTCACGACCTTCTGCCCCTCCAACGTGCCACCAAGGATGCAAAAATTGTTGACAAGGCTCGTGATTCTCATGGAAAAATCATCAATGTTCTTACCATCCTTGAAAGTGATGGTTTCGAACTCCGTGCGTAGATTTTGTGCATTGGCTTCGCAGACACGTTTGATGCACATTCGTTGCGTCTTTATTGTGTCCCAAGCCTCCTTGGTCGTGTCCTTCATAACCAACATGGACAGCATCTCCGGCGGCACCGCTCGCAGGATCGCAGAGAGTGTCTTCTTGATCTTCACGGTAATCGATATCCCCCTCCTCGACCGCTCGCCACAAACCTTGTGCTTGCAAATTAACCCTCATCACTAGGGCCCAATAAACATAGTTTGTGCAAGTTAAGATAGAGTACACCATTGATCCGCCACTCTCTCTCAACACCTGTTGCACCACCACTTCACGAGCTCTTGGCCCCCTGGTTGCACTACACTCTATCTGTCTTGGCGGAGTGCGTGAACCCTCTGGTGTATTTCTTTCCATTGATCAACCTTGCTTTGATATCAAATGTTGGAACAATGATCGAAAAATGAAGAAATGAAGACAAAATTTTGGTGCTTAAAAGATACAGTTTTCTGATTTTTTATTCTCCTATTTATAGATTACAAAATGACTTGGAAATTATTCCTACACTAATGAAGAACCATACTACAAGCTTCTAACCTCCATAACCTCCTACCATAACTAGCTAGCACTAACTCTACTAATGAAGACTAAACAATGTGCCTTATTCCATGCTTGTACCTTTTTCAACCACTCACCGCTACTAACTAGGACTAAAGACTATTATTGCAAGATTTTATATTCTTCAACCTCCTATCACCAAAGCCTCTCTTTATTTCATAACTTATGTAACTTTTATAACCTCTAACTAGCACGAAGTAGTAGTAATAACAATAATCACTACCTATGCAACATGGTTGACTCAACATCAAATTCCTCGTGTGAGCAAAGCTTCAGGATGCCGAAGATGACCATGATACAGTTAGGACACTATGAAACTCCAGGAAATGAAGAAGGGCATCAAGAAAAGGAAAGGAAGTTCCATAGTCAAGATAATGTTTATAATAGGCCGATCTATCAAGCGGAAGATTTTGAGGAGTCTCATTCTTCTTGGGAGTGCCGATTTGAACATCCAGGCCAAAATTGAAACGGAAACAAGGTATGTCCACTCGTAGGTTTTGATTAAGAGTGTCACACTTTTCATTTTAGTGTGTTTGATTAAGGTATTTTAATCATAAAGTATCTTAATGCACCCATTTTACTTTTCATTAAAAAAATTAATATACTTAGGTTATATTCTTTTCACCTGATTCGAAGTCAATTGAATTAAACTAAATTAAGTAAATTTAAAAATAATAATAACACATCTAAGTTAATATAAATTTTATCAAACGAAATATAACTGAATTAAACTAAAGTACAAATAAGTTGAAAATAATAGGATCAAACTTAACTGCACTTAAGTTGAAAATAATAGGATCAAACTTAACTGCACTTAAGTTTAGTTCAATAAACTTTTATTTAATAAAATTTATCTTAGTTTTGTCATACTCTAATTATTTTTGACTATATTTATTTTCATTGTAGTTCATTCAAAATGAATCAGACAAAAAGCATGGACTATCGTGTACAATGTCTAAAAAAACTCTCAAGTGTTGTCCAGTTGGACTGAAACCTACTCAAGTTCACTTATTTTCCCTGAATTGGACTCATTTCTGGTGAACTTAACTTTTTTAAATTAAATTATTTTTACGAAAAAAATGAATAGGGAAAACAAACTTGGACGGACACAGAATTGGATTATAATGAACTAAACTACATTGAACTGAACTAGACTGAGCTAAACTAATATGTACTGGACTGAGTTAAACTAAACTATACCGAATTGAATTGGGCTAAACTTTACTGAAATGAACAAATGAAAATGAAAATAATGAGTGGTAATAACAAAGACAACATAAAAGTAATATTTGGACTATACCAAAATGCAATGATGCACACATACCTAACAGTTCTACAATCGACTCTACTAAATTAGGCTGAATTGCATAGATTTGCATTGAGGCAAAATGAATTGAAGTAAACTGTACTAAACTGAACCAAACAAGTGATAATCAGAAAGATACAAATTTATATAGTGGCTAGTATAAACTAAGGCAACTACACGGTAAAATTTGGACTTAAGTGATCTGAATCTGAGTGTGGCCAAACGTATACATTTCATTTAGAGGAAACATTTTTTTCCCAAATTTGCAAAAATAACCCTCAACCCCTAAACCCTAAACTTCTCTCTCACTCTCACTGAGTCTTGCCCTCTCTATCTTCCTGCTCCCCTCCACCATTGGCCCCCATCTCATTCCACCTTTCTCATTTGTCCCCTTCCCTTCACTATCACCACAGGCCACCAAATAACTTTGTCCCATTGCTCAGTTCCTCCGTGATCACCATCTTTCGCTGCTCATCACTGTCGATCATCGCTCTTCTCCCGTCTTGAACTCCCCACTCCCTCCATCCCCATCCCTACTCTTGTCACCGACCGATGCCCCTGCTTCTCCTCTCCCCTACTTTGTCGGTGTTGCTCGTACCTCCCTCCCCTCCCAGCGCCAATGCCATGCACCATCTTGGTCTGTCGAAGGCACCATTGTTCGGTCCCTTCCACCAACGACTATGTTGTTGTCTTTGCCTCTGTTGTTCATATTGAGTTGGAAATTTTTCCTTTCTTCTAAAGCTATTTTTTTTCCTTTGTATACCTGAAATTCATTTCCCTTTCATCAACTGGGATTGAACTGAAGTGCAAATGATTTAATTGGAGTGCACTGGATCATAATTCAATGAATTGCACTAAAAAGTGATGATAATCATTAAATCTAATAATCCAATCGTAATTGATCATGTTACGATTAGATTGTCATTTATTATATATAAATAAAATAAAATAATTTTAGAATAAATCAAAATGATGAGTATATTTGGATAAGAAAGATGAATAAATTAGAGCTATTTTTGGCACTACAACTCTATTTTTAATCCTGTCTATTTATTCTATCCATCAATAACAAATTATTTAGGGGAAATCATTCTATCATGGCATCAGAGCTGCATCTAATCCAAAGACCCAAACCCTAAACATATTTTTTTAATTCCGCCGCCCCCCTCTTTTTCTTTTTTGCCCTCCGACCAACCCCCCCCCCCCAACCCTTCCCTTTTCCGACGTAATTCCCAACATTCCTCTCCCCCATAATGGCTGGAAAAAAACATCCTACAATACCTTGGTAACTCTCAAGTTTATGTTGGTAATGGTGCTCCTATTATGATTTCTCATATTGGTGATTGTAAGGTTTGTGAAATTTACGTTTATATGATGTTCCAGTTGTGCTTGAGATTATTAAGAATGTGTTATCTATTAGTAAACTGAACATATATTTGGATGCACTGATCATTTTTTATTATTGCACTTTTTTATTCAGAACAAAGTATCCAAGGAAATCAAGGGCAGGGGCCACAATGGGGATGGAATCTTTGTCTTGGATAGGGGAGAGGCGGCTCTTGTTTCACTTTTATAGCAAAATAAGGTTCGGCGTCGTACGAGCTCTAGCACACTCGGTTGGGCCACAAGCCAACTGCAGCCATTTCTAGTTTGCATAAGTCTATAGTAGTTTTAGTTTCCTCTTTGTTGCCTAAATCGCACACATTTTCCCACTGTGTTATGACAAACTATCAGAGATTGGCATTTGTTGAGAACCTTAAACATGATGTGTACATTATTGATTTAGTACATTGTGACTTGTGGGTTCCTTCCCTGATTTTATCAGGAAACATTTTTTCTCATTATACCTTAATTGTTGATGATTTTTCTTGCTTTGCGTGGCTTTTTCCACTTTGTCGCAAATCATATTTTGTTGACACTTATTTGCAGTTTGAGGCGCTTGTCAAAAATCATTTTTCATCTAAAATTAAGGTGTTTCAGAGTGATGGTGGCACAAAATTCTTAAATACCCAACCTAGGTTTCATTTGTTTTCCAAAGGAATTCATCATCAGGTTTCGTGTACGTCTGCTATGGAGAAAAACGGGCAAGCAGATTGCATATATTGGTAACTTTTGAGTTATGTTGGTAATGGTGCTCTTATTATGATTTCTCATATTAGTGATTGTCTGGTTTATCTAATTTACGTTTATCTGATGTTTGGGTTGTACTTGAGATGATTAAGAATGTGTTATCTATTAGTAAATTGACCAAATATTTGGATGTAATGATCACTTTTGATTACTACAATTTTTTATTCAGAACAAAGTATCCAAGGCAATCGTGGGCAGGAGCCACAGTGAGGATGGACTCTATGTCTTAGATAGGGTAGAGGCAGCTCTTGTTTCCCTTTTATAGTAAAATAAAGGTTTGACGTCGTACGAGCTCTAGCACACTCGATTGGGCCACGTGCCAACTGCAGCCATTTCTAGCTTGCATAAGTTTGGAGTACTTTCAGTTTCCTGTTTGTTGCCCAAATCGCACACATGTTACCCATGTGTTATGGCGAAAGGTCAGCAATTGGCATTTGTTGAGAACCCTAAACGTGATGTGCACGTTCTTGATTTAGTACATTGTGACTTGTGGGTTCCTTCCCCGATTTTATCAAGAAACAGCTTTGCTTATTCTACCTTATTTGTGGATGCTTTTTCTCACTTTACTTGGCTTCTTCCACTTTGTCGCAAATTGGATTTTGTTGACTCTTATTTGCAGTTTGTGGCGCTTGTCAAAAATCAGTTTTCATCCAAAATTAAGGTTCTTCAGAGTGATGGTGGCACGGAGTTCTTAAATACTCAACTTAAGTTTCATTTTTCCTCCAAAGGCATTCATTATCAAGTTTTGTGCCCGTATACTATGGAACAAAACAGACAAGCAGAATGCAAACATCAACACTTTTTTGAAATGGACCTTACGATGCTTTTCTACTCGCATCTCTCTCTTTTTCATTGGGATGATGTTTTTTCCACGAGTGTCAACACCATCAATAGGCTACCTACTCTAGTATTATAGGGCTTTACACCTTATGGTCTTCTCTATAATCGGGTACCTATATACTCTAATTTTCACCCTTTTAGCTATTAGTTTTTCCCTTTTGTTTGCCTTTTTTCCAATCACAAGCTGTCTCCCCACAGTATTCCATGTGTGTTCATTGGCTACAGCTCGTAGTACAAAGGTTTTTTTATATCTTGATCTATCTGTCGGAAAAGTCTATGTCACTCGACATGCTTATTTTGACGAGACATATTTTTTCCTTTTGTCTCATCCACGACTTTGACGATTGGCTCCCTATCTTCGGTGTTAGATATTTCTGCTTTTATTGATCTCGAGTATGATTTTGCATCTCCTTTGCCCCCAGCTGCTTCTGCATTGCCTCCGACACCTTAATCCATAAGTTTTATATACTTGGACTAGCCAGTGTCCCACCCAAACCACCTCCCTCTTCCCGTATCACCACGAGCCAGTCCACCAGGATCACCGGTACCTTCTGCCGAGGCTACATCCGTGGCCTTCCCTCCTCGGGGATGCCCTCACCAGATGACTACTCGGTCTAGGTGTGGTGCTATTCAGTAGCTAAATTATTCAGAATTTGTCGCCCATGGTCTTCTCGCTACCTTTCTTGCCCAGAAGTAACCCAGGAACTATTGCTCGGCTCTTCAGGATCCTTCTTGGGTCTCGGCTATGGATGACAAGATCGGAACCCTTCTTGACTGGCATACCTGAGATTTGGTTTTGTGCCCGTCAGATGTTAACATTGTTGGCTCCAAATGGGTCTATCGGCTGAAGTATCATCCTGATGGCAAAACTGATCGCCATAAGGCACATCTGCTAACTTCAAGGGTTCTTTCGCATTCTGGGTTTTGACTTTGACCATACTTTCAATCCCATGGTCCCCTCAACTGTTTGGACCATTTTTGCTATTTCCACCATGCAATTTTAGCCCTTCATCAGCTGGATGTCAAGAATGTTTTTCTCAACGACATACTTGAATCTCCATTTTACATGGCGCGGCTAGTCGATTACAAGGATATGCTTCATTCTGACTATGTGCTCTCTCTGGTCATTAAATATTGGCACCAAGAAAATGGGTAAATTATTTTTTGAAAAGTAAAATGGGTGGAGGAGATTGTATTAGGAGAATAAAAAGTAAATTGAGTGGATGAAAACAATCTTAATTTTACCAAAAAAGAAAAGTGTCAATATTAAAAACAAATAAAAAAAGGAAAGTGTTTCAATAGTTAGAGACCGGAGGGAGCATGTCTCTTTTGAAAGGCCATTTATATATGGTCTTAAGAAAGCTCCTCGGACATGGTTCCAGTGCTTCAACACCTACTTGCTTTAGCTTGGTTTTTGGTGTAGCTTTGCTGAAACTTCCTTATTTTTTCTATCTCGAGGATCTTCGTTGTTGTATTTGCTCATTTATATGGGCGACATCATTCTCACCAGAAACGACTCTGCTCTTTTTCGCAAGTTCATTGATTGCATTCACCAGGAGTTTGCCACAAAGGAATTGGGTACCTTTTATACTTTCTTGGTCTAGAAGTTTCACCGGAGATGAATACGCCGACAGTGACGAGGCCCGGTAGCGTAAACTAGATGCTGATTGGAGATACACGGCGATAGGCGAATCTTACCGTCTCAGAATCGAGCGCACGGAGCACGGTGTTCAGACCTTCACGCGCCAACCAAACTCTAATCGCAACCTGATTGGATCTAACCGGAAGGCTGTTGATGAAACCAATGTTCAAATTAGCTCTAGATTACTGACGGGAATTGAGAAAAATTGGTGTTTTGGCGCAAAAGTGGGAAGTTAAAGAATTGAAGAACTGGATTCAACATCAATGGAGATGAAGAAATTGGTCGAAGGGAATTTTTTGATGAAAATCCTTTGATGCTCTATGAGTCGACAGAGAACATGAAATTCCTTGAAAATCATCCAATACTCTCCAACACAGGCAAAACCCACAATTTTTATGAGGAAATCAGCTCCAATGGAAGACCAGCTGCAGATTAATGATTTTCAGGACCAGAAGAAACAAAAAAACTGAGAAAGTAACTCCATTCTCTCATCCACCAAGATGGAATTTTAATGTGGGCTCACCTGCATTTGGACCACCGGCGGCGACTGGGAAACCCCAGTGCCGCTGGCATATATAAGTCTACTAAGTTGGAATTGTCGGGGGCTGTCACACCCTCGTGCAGTTAGACACCTGAAAGATATCCCCCGCAAATCCTCTCCACTTTTAATTTTTTTCTGAAACAAAATGTTCTTCTGATAAGTTAGTTGGTCTTAGAGACTCTCTAGATATGCATGAAGTTTTTGTTGACTCACATGGCAAATCGGGGGGTCTCGCTTTACTTTGGAATAAAGATTTTGATTTTTCAGTTTTGACCGATTCTTTCAACTTTATTGATTTCACCGTTAAACAGCCAAAATTTAACTTACTCTGGCATTGTATAGGTGTGTATGGGAACCATAAACACATAAGCGCCGACAATTTTGTCAAAATATTCCTACTCTATGTAATGGCCCGAACATATCATGGCTATGCATAAGGGATTTTAATGAGGTCCTACACCAAAATAATTTCAAATCTCAAACACGAGACCTCCGAACCAAATTGACAATTTTCGTCAAGCGCTAAGTCTATGCAATTCGAAAAACTTAGGATATGAGGGGTACAAGTACACATGGTTCAGAAATTTGAAAGATCCTCGAACTGTTAAAGCAAGGTTAGAATGAGCTATAGCAAATCCTCTTTGGATGAATGCTTTTCTTGCAGCAAAGCTCGGGAATTTGTATATCCATCAATCATATCATTCTATAATACTGTTACATCTAATGAGCAAAACAGATGGTTTGGTATGCTTGAGAAGGCATAGACCATTTCGTTTAAAAAATGACTGGATCCAATCACCGCGGTGCAAAAAAAAAGTAGCAGAGTATTGAAACGTGACAGCGCAAGATTTACGTTCAGCTATTGTAGAGTGTTCGCATGGTTTAGTATCGTGGGCAAAGTCAGATTTCCATAATCAACATAAGAAGAATGACCAGATCACAACCCACCTGGAAAGACTTCAACAAGGTGTCATCACCGATGTGGTTCAAAAAGAAATGGCTAATCTAAAGCTCGAACTAGAAAAACATAAGGACACAGAAGTAGCACGATGGAAACAACGAGCAAAACAACATTGGCTGGAGAAAGGAGATAGAAACACAGGTTTTTTCCATTATTTTGGTAAGAAGCGGAAAAGAAAGAACACCATCCATGGCTTAAGGAATCAGCAGGGACAACGGTGCACGAATGAGAAGGATATGGAGTCTATTATCTCTGTTCACTTTCGAACACTTTTTGAAAGTTCTCACTCGTATCCAATAGTGATAAACCACTTGGCATACATGATCTCACCAAAATTATTGCCCGCAATGAATACCAGCCTAACGAGGTCATACACTAAATCCGATATATATGTTGCACCGAAGAGTATGGCCCCAAACAAATCACCAGGCCATGATGGAAAGCCACCATCATTTTTCCAACAATATTGGAACATTGTGGGACCAAAGGTCACCCAAGAGGCACTACAGTATTTGAATGATGGGAAATCTATGAGCTCGTTAAATGGCACAAATGTCATCCTCATTCAAAAGGTGAAGCATCTGGAGGACATCTCCAAATTCTGGCCTATTAGCTTGTGCAACGTGGTTTACCGAATAATTTCAAATGCATTTCTAATAGACTAAAAGTGGTTCTAGATAAAGTGATTTCAAATTACCAAAGTGCTCTCGTGAAGAATAAATTGATCTCAGACAATATCATTATCGCCCATGGAGCACATTATCATATTAAGAGGAGAACCACGGGACAGAAGGGGCATGTGTTAATTAAATTGGACATGAGCAAAGCTTTTGATACAATCGAATGGAACTTTCTACTGAAGATACTAGAGATGATGGGGTTTATCAAGCATTTATAAGTCTAATTGAAAGCTGAATCTCGATAGTGCATTTCTCCTTCATGCTAAATGGGATCTAACCGGAAGGATGTTGATGAAACCAAGGTTCAAATTAGCTCTAGATTACTGACGGAGATGGAGAAAAATTGGGGTTTTGGCGCAAAAATGGGAAGTTTAAGAATTGAAGAACTAGATTCACGAGCAATGGAGATGGAGATGAAGAAATTAGCAGAAGGGAAAAGTTTTGATGAAAACCCTTTGCTGCTCGATGAGTCGACAGAGAACATGAAATTCCTTGAAAATCAGCCAAAATGGATAGTGACAAACAATGAAGAACAACAGGTTGAAATCCATGATGTAGCCCAACACTCTCCAACACAGGCCCAACTCACAGTTTTTATGAGGAAATCAGCTCCTATAGAAGATCAGCTGCAGATTGATGATTTTCAGGACCAGAAGAAACAAAAAAATGGAGAAAGTAACTCCATTCTCTCTTCCACCAAGGTTGAAGTTTAATGTGGGCTCACTCGCATTTGGACCAACGGCGGCGACAGGGAAACCCTAGTGCCGCCGACATAAATGAGTCTACTAAGTTGGAATTGTCGGGGGCTGTCACACCCTCGTGCAGTTAGACACCTGAAAGATATCCTCCGTAAATCCTCTTCGCTTTTAAATTTTTTTCTGAAATAAAATGTTCTTCTGATAAGTTAGTTGGTCTTAGAGACTCTCTAGATTTGCATGAAGTTTTTGTTGACTTACATGGCAAATCGGGGGGTCTCGCTTTACTTTGGAATAAAGATTTTGATGTTTCGGTTTTGACCTATTCTTTCAAATTTATTGATTTCACTATTAAACAACCAAAATCTAACTTACTCTGGCATTGTATAGGTGTCTATGGGAACCATAAAAACATAAGCGCCGATAATTTTGGCAAAATTTTCCCACTCTATGTAATGGCCCAAACATACCATGGCTATGCATAGGGGATTTTAATGAGGTCCTACACCAAAATGAATTTCAAATCTCAAACACGAGACCTCCGAACCAAATTGATGATTTCCATCTAGCGTTAAGTCTATGCAATTTGATAGACTTAGGATATGAGGGGTACAAGTACACATGGTTCAGAAATTGGAAAGATCCTCGAACTGTTAAAGCAGTGTTAGACAGAGCTATAGCAAATCCACTTTGGATGAATGATTTTCCTGCAGCGAAACTCATGCATTTGTATATCCATCAATCAGATCATTCTCAAATACTCTTACATCTTATGGGCAAAATAGATGATTCGGTACACTTGAGAAGGCATAGACCATTTCATTTCAAAAATTACTGGATCCAATCGCCGCAGTGCAAAGAAAACTAGTAGAGTATTGGAACGTGACAGTGCAAGATTTACCTTCAGCTATTGTAGAGTGTTCGCGAGGTTTAGTATCATGGGCAAAGTCAGAGTTCCATAATCAATATAAGAATAAGGACAAGATTACAACCCACCTGGAAAGGCTTCAAGAAGGTGTCATCACCGCTGATGTTAAAAAAAAGACTAATCTAAAGCTTGAACTAGAAAGGCATCTGGACACGGAAGAAGCACGATGGAAACAATGAGCAAAACAACATTGGCTGGAGAAAGGAGACAGAAACACAGGTTTCTTCCATTATTTTGGTAAGAAGCAGAAAATAAAGAACATCATCCATGGCTTAAGGAATCAGCAGGGACAGCGGTGCACGAATGAGAAGGATATGGAGTCTATTATCTCTGTTCACTTTCGAACACTTTTTGAAAGTTCTCACCCGTATCCAATAATCATAAACCACTTGGCATATTTGATCTCACCAAAAGCATTGCCTGCAATGAATACCAGCCTAACGAGGCCATACACTAAATTCGATATATATGTTGCACTGAAGAGTATGGCCCCAAACAAATCACCAGGCCCTGATGGAAAGCCACCATTGTTTTTCCAGCAATATTAGAACATTTTGGGACCAAAGGTCATCCAAGAGGCACTACAGTATTTGAATGATGGGAAATCTATGAGCTCATTAAATGGCACAAATGTCATCCTCATTCCAAAGGTGAAGCAGTAGAAGGACATCTCTCAATTTCGGCCTATTAGCTTGTGCAACGTGGTTTACCGAATAATTTCAAATGCATTTCTAATAGACTAAAGGTGGTTCTGGATAAAGTGATTTCAAATTACCAAAGTGCTCTCGTGAATAATAAACTGATCTCAGACAATATCATTATCGCCCATGAAGCACATCATCATATTAAGAGGAGAACCACAAGACATAAGGGGCATATGTTAATTAAATTGGACATGAGCAGAGCTTTTGATAGAATTGAATGAAACTTTCTACTGAAGATACTAGAGAGGATGAGGCTTGATCAAGCATTCATAAGTCTGATTGAAAGCTGCATCTCGATAGTTCATTTCTCCTTCATGCTAAATGGGAAATGTTTTGGAAGAGTTACACCCACTAGAGGACTGAGACAGGGTGACCCACTATCTCCGTATTTATTCACAATCTGTAGGGAGGTTTTCTCACAAATGATCCAGGCAGGAGTACGGACTAATAAGTTACACGGTTTAAAGATTGCTAGGAATGCACCAGTGCTATCACATCTCCTGTTTGCAGATGATACACTCATTCTTGGAGAGGCAGCAAACTAGGAGACGGTGGTGTTAAGAGATATTTTGTAGTTATACAAGGAGGCATAAGGACATAAGATTAATCTGAACAAGTCTTCAATCATGTTTAGTCCAAACACTGGGGATCATATTAAAGCTAGCTTTCTGGCTACACTCCAAATGACAGAAGCAGTCACCCATGACAAGTACTTGAGACTTCCTATAGTTTTTGGGCGATCGAAGACAAGTGCACGTGAGGGAGTTAAAGACAAAATCTAGGCAAAATTGATGGTTGGGAACATAAACAACTATCAAAAGCTGGAAAAGAGGTCCTGGTAAAATAGATACTACAGGCTATACCCACTTATACCATGTCGTGCCTTATTTTACCCAATAAACTCATAGAAGATATATACTGACTATATAGTCGATATTAGTGGAGAAGCACAACTCAAAAGAAAAAGATTCACTGGGCCACATGGACAAAGTTGTGTTTTCCAAAGAATATGGGAGGATTAGGCTTTAAAGAACTAAAGATTTTCAATACCGCACTGTTAGGAAAACAGAAGTGGCATTTTCTTGTCAACCCAAACTCCACTATTGTCAACCTTTTAAAAGCCAAGTACTCTCCATCGGGTGCCTTTTTAGAAACAAATTTAGGATGGGACCCATCGTATGCCTGGGGATCCATCTTGGAAGGAAGGAAACTATTGTCCAAAGGAATTCGAAGATGGATTGGATCAGGAGAAAACACAAGCATAAAGGAAGGTCTATGGCTCCCAAGATTAGGAAACCAAAGACCCATATCATTGGCGGATAATTTTCGGACATAATTAAAATTTTCACATCTTTAGTCAAATAACAGTACCATATGGAATGAAGAACTTATTATGAATACTTTTAATCAGGAGGATTCTACCCTCATTCTATCCTTAGCAAGGAACATAATATCTCAGACTCGGGACCGATGGATATGGCATCCTACAGTTGTCGGTAAATACACGGTCAAATCTGGTTACAATTTAGAAATTAACTCGTCAACTCTCGCTATTGCAGGTAACACGACGTCAAGCAGCTCAGGCTCCTCTCCACATTAAAAGAAGATCTGGACTCTAAAGGCATAGCCAAAAGTGAAAATAATTCTTGCGGATACTATACAAGAATCATTTGTCATCAACAACCAATCTGCTTAAGATGCATGTCAGCTGAACCTTGTTGTTTAAGTTGCTCTATGGATGACATCTTCATTGAACATCTATTTTTCCAGTGCCCTGAAGCGCACCAAGTATAGTTTGTAGCAGAATTGCACGAGAAGATCTTCCATTTCCAGCAACAGAGTGCAAGCTTATGGGTCCAGAACTTGATACTGGAACTGGAACCACAAGTTATGGCAATTGTTTCGACATTGTTATCACAACTATGGCATCACAGAAACAAGCTTCTTCATGGGGATAGTCATGACCTTCAACCTCAACACTGTGTTACCTATGCTACAAAGCTGATGTCAGACTTGGACAAAACGTTGAGTGAGGGACGTTAAAAGAGATAAGGAGTCAAAGCTCTCAACCACCAGCAAAAGGGAATACCTTTCATTTTAACGCAGCTATATCCTCAAACCGAACATATTTTGGATGGTATATATGCTCTCCTGCTGGAAGTTGGTTATATGGAGAATCGCAATACATGCCAATGGTGTATACAACAAAACATGCAGAAGCTATGTCATTAAGGGCAGACATGCTTACAACCTTACAAAAGGGTATTCAAGTCAGCCACATCTAAGGCGATGCACAGGTTGTTATAGAAGCACACAAGAACAAAACTGAAGATCTATCGGATTCCGGCCTCGTCATTGATGATATAGTTAACCTAGCTGCAAACCATAGGTACCCAAAACCGTTATAGGTTAGAAGATAGGAAAACACTGTAACGCACCCTTTAACTCAACATGGTAAAAATTATTCAGAGTCTATTTCTAAGTGGAGCACATCCCAAACTTTATTCAACAATTTTTCCATGAATGAAAGCCCAGAATTTACCTCAACTAAAAGAATAAAATACAAATGAGGCTTTAACTTTATTCAACAATTTTTCAATGAATGAAAGCCAAGAATTGACCTCAACTAAAAGAATAAAATACAAATGAGGCTTAAATTGGTGAAGTAAGGGGGGGAGGAAATGTAGTACTACAATTGAGGGGATATAAAATGCCGGTGTTTCAAAAGGGAAAGTAGAACTTTCCTTTCTTGACTAGTGTAATTCCCAACTCAACTTGCACCTCCTCATTCTTGCATCTCTCTTCCCATTGGCCGAAGCTCATTTAAACATTATTTTTAACTACACAAAACCAACGGGCAGTAGTGTACAGAGTGCCATTATCACTCTTGTTATTATCAGATTGGCACCACATATCTCCTCCTCTCCCTCCTTCAAGGAACAAGGTGATGAACAGTTCCTTTCTCTCCACTCTCGATTTCCGAGGATTGCATGCTAAGGAGCATCAATTCGTGCACTTTTCTGGGGTTCTAAACCCAGATCTGATCGATATTTCCTGCTTATCGTTCCCTAGGGTTTCCTTTATCTCTTCTGTTCGATGCCTCCTCTTCGTCTTTTAAGGTGTCGATTTTTGGTTCCGACAGATCGGAAAATGGCTCGGGAGAAGATAAAGATCAAGCGAATCGACAACGTCACGGCGAGGCAGGTGACTTTCTCGAAGAGGAGACGGGGGATTTTCAAGAAAGCTCAAGAGCTCTCTGTGCTCTGCGATGCTCAAGTTTCCCTCATCATCTTCTCTGCAACTGGAAAGCTCTTTGATTATTCTAGCTCCGGGTATTTACGCTGCTTTCCTCCTTAAATCTGCTGCTGTTTGAATTTTTTTTTATTCTATGATTTTATGGATCAGTACCTGGGTTTATCCATTTGTTTTTTTCTGACATAAATTAAACTGAAAACTAAAAATAGAAATGGGGTTTTCGGGTTCTCATCCTTAATTAATTATTAATATTGTATTAGATTTGGTCCTGTCTCTTTGAGCTAGACAGAAGCTTGTCTTAGTTGTCTTCATGGGTCCATTACTCCATTATATGGGACATAAAAAAATACTAGTGATTAATCCTCGTGTCCTACGTTCTGGACTCTAAATACAGCAACCCTTGTTTAAAATTGATCGGTTAAATTTCTCCATTTAATAATGGATCAAGGACGAATGAGTTGATTTTTTTTAATCACTCTTAATTTTTAATATTTCGACGCAATTAATATAAAACACTCCCCACTTTCCTAAGTACTTCAAATTGAGCTCTGAAAATTTTATCCTCAATTTTTACTTGCATCGGACTGTATCTAGGTTCTGTTTGGTAGAGCTGTGCTTATAAGCAAAGCTGACTTATTTTGAAAGCATGGGGAGACCAGATTCTGCTTTTCCCCCAAAAATAGCTGTTGCTTTCAAAATAAGCTGTTTTTTAGCAGTTTACCAAACACCAAAAAGTGTTTTGCTTATAAGCACAGCAGTTAAAAAGCCCTGCCAAACGGAGCCCTAGTCCGGCTGAAGAAGTGGAATGAATGAGAAAGTGGGGGCACCAGTTCCAGTGCAAGTTGTCTTGCAAATCGCGAAAAACAGAAAGATCGCTAAAAAATTACTCCCTCTTGTATTTATTTTATAGGCAATTTTTTTCTTTTTGGGATGATTTTTTTATATTGACACTTACCTTTTTTGGTAAATACTAGATTGTTTTCATCCACACAATTTACTTTTTACTCTTCCTATACAATCTCCTCCACTCATTTTACTTTTCAAAAAAATTGTGTCATTTCTTTGGTGCCAATATTATGCGACCAGAGGGAGTATGGTGTATGATGGAATCCCAAAATTTTAAATATTTTCTCACTATTCAGAATTTTTTTCATTAAGTTAAAATCTCGGGATTGAATTTTCACGGATAATAGCTACCTCGATCCGATAAAACATTTGACTGTAATATAAAATCAAATGAGAGGTTGAAATTTATGAGATTTATTTGACTGTTGTTGATGCAAATGGCAATTCGAGTGATGGCCTAGCTAGACCCTAGTTTAATAGCCCAACTATTCTACAGTGAGTGAGTAACTCGATTCTTTTATCGACAAATTTAAACCAAATACTCCCTGATCAACAGCAGTAAAATTAATTTAAATGATTATTTATGCCTCATCCGTTCATGTGACATTGACATGTCTCCGTTAGACCAAAGATTTACAAATATCAAAGGAATGATAGAGATTAACTCAAGCTAAAGTTTGGGGGAAAACTGCCTTTTTATAGACTTTTGAAAAGATGAGATCTTATTAAAATATAAAAAAATAAAGATATTAGTTGTAATATTAAAAATTTATTAAGCAACGTACTGTAGTTATAAAGTTTATGACCAGATTATGCAATCCGAAAATTTTATCTTTATTTCTTCTAATTTACAGTTTTAACCTTGATCTTTCAATAACTTAGGAAAATATCATCTTTCAAGAAACCTACTTTTAACTTAAACGTAAGTAATTTTAAATAAAATGAATGATTAATTTTATTTTTTTAACAAAAAGAAATGGTACGAGTGCGACAAAATATCTTTAAATAAAATATGTATCACAAATCGAGGAGTATTAATATTCAACTTTGACATCGTTACAATCATGTTCTTTTATGAATATACACGAGAGTGAGTTGGGTGATAGTTTTCCATAATTTGGGCATTTAGAGATTCAAGATTGAAAAAATTCTACTGTGTAAAAAATATTCTGACAATAATCAAATGAATAATACATAAAAGAGAACCTAAAAGACATAAACTAAAGAATTTTTAACTAAAAATATAGTATTAACAAACACGCATACGACACATGTCAGGATTCTTATGCTCCCTCTATTCAACTAATTAATATTGACACTTCAATCCTTTATGCAAGAATATAGAAGATTGAGTGAATTAAATTGAATGGAAGATTAAAAAGTAAAATTAATGGATAGGAGTAATCCTAATGTTGCTATGTATGGAAGGTACCAAAATTAAAAAAATCCAAAAATATAAAAAGTATGCCAATATCAGATAATCGGAGGGAATAATGAACTTCTCATGGAGAGCATTGAGAGGTTGAGTTTATTTTATTGTAAGACTAACAAATTTTTTTTATATAAGTTAATGTATGTTGAGAGAATTAACTGCAGAGTATAAAAATATACAAAAACTCAGGTGAGACGGTCTCACCTAATATTATGGTGAGACGGAGGATTTATACACAATTTTTTGAAGTTAGGAGATAACATGAGGTACTTTTGTAATTTTTAAAACTTTATTTTGTTCCTTGTCTCACCATAAGTTATGGTGAGACGGTCTCATATGAGTCTTTCTCATAAAAATATTAGTGGATGAATGATAATGGACTTTTTTTTAGGCAAAGTCGTGGGAAATGCGGTCTTTCCATAGGCTTATGGAAAGACGGAGTTTAATTATAATAATAAAAAGGTAAAAGGTCTTTGTTACAATATTAAAGTTTTATTATGCAACGTGTAGTAGTTATAAATTTTATAACCCGATTCATACAAACCGAAAATTTTATCTTAATTTTTTCTAATTTACACTTTAAACCTTGGTCTTTCCATAACTTATGGAAAGATCGTCTTTTAAGAGACAGACTCTTTTTTTATCGTAAAAGCAAATATAACGATTTTAAAATAACGGATTAAGAAAATCCATTTTAGAGAATTTAAAGTATTAGAGTGGTAGATTTAAGAGGACTCAACATGTGTAGGAGAGTGAGGAGAAGGTAAGATGAAGGGCCTTTTTTTCACATCTTGAAAAATGTTCAGAGTTCTTCCATCAAAAGGTTGGAGTTAGAGAACTACTGCATAAGAGCAAATAGACTTGGACAAAAAAAATGTCTACTACGTACATATGAATTTTCTTAGATCCTAATTGTTTGTGAGATATGTTAAAGTAGGTTATGAACAAAAAAATATTAGGTACTCACTCCGTGCCATTTGAATTTGCACCCTCGTCATTATCACGATATTCAAGAAACATGTTTAACTGTTAATATCTGTACCTACATATAATTACGGTAAATAAAAAGTTGATATTAAGAAACTACTTGTTACGATGAATTGAATAATATCATATATGATAATATTTTTATTCAAATATGTGGTCAAATTTTGAAACAAGATAGTGTAAAAAAATAATAATGCAAATTCAACGGATACAAAGGGAGTAGGTTTATTATGATTTATTTTATATTTAAAAAATCTTGCCAATCATTTCCCGACAACAGCAATATCAAACCCTACCATATGTGGGAATCTGGGGGCGGAGTAATCTAGTACTCCACACACTTTTGATCAATCTGTCTCCCATGTAAAATGGTACATAGTTTTTTTAAAAGTAAAATGAATAATGAAAGTTGTACTTCCTCCGTTCATTAGTGTTTAACACACTTTTTTACTCCATTTTCTCAAGACATGTTTGACCATTAATAATTTTTACTACATATGTTAATATTATGTAAAATTTTAATATTTGGAAAGTACATTCTACGAAAAATCTAACGATACCTCACATGATAATATTACTACTTATATATTACAGGAAATTTATGATCAAGCGTGTCTTGAGAAAACTGCTAAAAATGTGCTAAATTTAGCTGAACTGAGCGAGTATTAGAAGAGTAAAATATAAATTAAGTTGATGAAAATAATTTATAACTTATTAAAAAGGAAAGGAGTCGCTTTTTAAATAAAAATCCCTATATAAAAAAAAAGGAGTGATTATAAGAGAATCTGAGGAAGCAGGATTGTTGAGTTGGACTCTTCTGTTGGTTTTGATATTTTTTTAGCGCATGACATGACTTGAGAGGCCCCACTCGTGAATTTCAAGAAATTTTGATCCTCCGTTATAAAATTATGAATCCGTCATAAAATATGAAAAGATCAGAGTTTAAGTGTAATTTTATCACAAATAGATGAAAAATTCATGGATTGAAGCAATTAAAATTTAGGTTAAATTTGAGTTATAAGCTATTTGGATAAATTCACATGTCTACTAAATATATTGTGTTTCTAATCAAAACTCAAATATTTCTAATAAAAAATATTCAAGTGTTTCACTTGTATTATTTACTACAAAGGGTAAACCTCTAAGTTTATACTGTTACTCTACTTAAACCCGTTTGTTCACATGACTTTGATTTTATCCATTTGGATAAATTATACTAACACAGTGAAGGACCCACCCTAGCCCCATCGGTTTGGTCATCAACGAAAACTTTTGAAAAGAATGTTTGTGGTAGAAACAAGAAACTTTCTGTTGCCATAAATTCATATAAAAAAGAATGCTTTGATAGTAACTTTTTTTTTTTTGAAAAATATGTTTTGGTAGTAACTAGAAAGTTTCCATTGCTTTAAATCTTAGAATGTTAATTAGAGAGGAAGTACAGACCCAACTTTCTTGAGAAACAAAAGAAATTATGATGTCTTTAGTAAAGTGTAAAAAAATTTATTGTAGAAATAGAAGATAAATTTAAAGAAAAAAAGTCTAAACTTTTATTTTAATACTTTTAAAATAAGTTAATTTTATTGATAAGAAACAATAAGAAAATTAAAGAAAGACCACTTCTACAGTAAGAAACAATAATTAGAAAATTAAAGAAAGAGGATAAAGTGTCTATTCATTCCCCATATCATTGTATGCACAACGTGCTTCCTCTCTCTCCCCCCAGTTTCAGGATCAAAATCACCACTTCCAATATTGGGGGGACTAGACTAGCTCAATTAATTGATTACATAACTAGTTGCCTTGTAATAGTAATGCTTCATTAATTAGATTTCCTTTAACTTGTAGAACTTGTTTAGCTCAAAATGTTCTAATATGTCCGCTTTTATTTTGTTGGGATATATATGGTGTGGTGGGGGGGATTTTGTACAAGTAAAACGACACCTGATTCCTCCATATTCCGTGCGTGACCCTATTTGTGTCCTACCTGTCTTATTTGGTGTCCCTTTCATTTTTGACAAAATTTTGAATGTAAAAAAAATGAAATATTTTTTTGTTCACAAACTATTTTTATGCTATTTTAATGACTTTAAAAAAATGATTTTTTTTTGGTAAGATAGAAACAGAGGACGGAGGGAGTAAGGTTTTCTTAACAAAGTAGCCACTTAGGACAATCATAATTGCCCCGATAGACTATGGAATTAGGTCACGTCATCAAAAACACGATTGCGAGATATGATGCATCGTATTGGCTAACTCAAATAGTTTTATTGTTGTGATTTCTATTCATCGCATTCATACATACGTATATATGCTCAAACAAAATGCTTTCTCCAAAATTACTCCATCTGTCTTATTTCAAGTTGCAATGTAACTATTTATATAGTCAAAACTTATTGTTGAAAGATATATCTCACATCGGTTTCTTACAAAGATAATAACTAATATATATCTTGGGTTCACTTATTAGTACCAATTGGTTTTAACATGGAAGTCCAAGATACCTTGAAATTTAACATGGTATCAGAGCCAACTATTTAAGACATGAGCCCAAGTTGGGTTTATTGGGCCGATGTGTGGATCCCCTTTAATTTGGCCTGATATGGGTCGTGGAGTGTTTCCACGTTGGCACGTGAGGGGCGTGTTGAAATATATATCCCACATCGGTTTCTTACAAAGATAATGACTTACATATAAGGTCTTGGGTCACCTCCACTTAGTACCAATTGGTTTTAAGATGAAAGTTCAAAATACCTTGAAATTTAACAATGTCTTCCAGATTTTGGAAGACATAAGTAATCTTTTGAATACGTTTAAAAACTAGTTTTAGTATTCCAATTCAGGTTGATGAACTACTGATCTGAACTACCCCGAGTGAAAGTATGATCAACGTTCAAATTGGTTGTCTTGTTAGTAAGTTGACTAAGGCTTAGCTGGTTGTAAACAAGAGAATTTGTTTGGGCATTATCTGTAACTGGATGGGAAGTAAAGTTTAGAGCTACAGTTTCAAGGTTGAGGTGAGAGGGACCAGATTTGTTCCTAGTGTGATTACTACTTTGTGATGAAGCTTTAGATTTGTTAGATTTACTAATTGATGGGCTATTCAGGAAAGGGGAATGCACTGAACAACTGTTAAGTGGGGGCTGTGAATTTCAATAGGTGAGCTATTTGTGAGTACATGATCCTAAATATGGGTGTTAACCTCAGTGTCTTCATTTATGATAGATAGGGGATTAAAAAAAATTTACCTGTAGGCAACCAATTGTTTGTATGTGTTTCCTTTGGGTTTTTGATCTTGCACCTGTCTAGGTTGTGCCCTAACTTCTTACGGTGAGTACAATTAAAGGGAACATGTTCATATTAAATATGATTTTTCTTGTTGTTAAGAGCAATTCCTAGTCTAATCGACTTAGGCAGCATATTAAGCAAATTGAGTTCCACATAGATTTTAACAGCTGATGTCCTAGTTAGGGATTATGCGGATCCATCCTAATGTATGAGCCAATCAAGTTACCCGTAGATTTTATAGACACAAAGTTATATTAATAGAGAGGGACATCACGTATAGTTACCCAGATTGACACTATGGAGGATTCAACATGTGGAGAGAAGTATGGTGTCCACCTGAAGACTTTTATCGGAGCTCCATTGAAGACCCATCCACCTTTGATCCAGCATCTCTGGAAGTCATCAGTTAGCTCAAATTTAATTAGTACATGTTTAAAATCAAGTGAGCCAAGCTGGAATCTCTCTTTAAAACATGTTGTCTTGAAGGAGATTTGGAGTTTTTCCATGGTGGGTCTTTCGTGGATGAATTTTTTGATGAGAGTGTTGTTTTACGGTTCAGAAATTTTCTAGACTCCTCTCTGTGTATAAAGATTCCAATTCACCTTTGATTTCAATGACTGGGGGTGAAATTTTGGGAAACACGTAGGGCTTGCATTAGTGGTGGAGGGTGTGAATTGAGTACTTGAAAAAATATATTTGTTGCCACTTATTGTCGGTGGCTCCGCCATTTCTGGTGGAAAGGAAGAGCCGATTGAGGTTCCGCCGATTGATCAAAAGAAAGAAACGTTAACAGGAGAGGAAAGGTAGAGACAGAAGGTAGAGAGATGTTGTCAACTATAGTAAATATTCATTTAGGATTCAAAATAAACATATATATATATATATATATATAATTTTCACAAGTACAAGAGTTTATAGGGTTCTCATATCTTTTTTATTAAACTTAATATTGCACAAATAAGATTACAAACAGGTGCGATTTTTGAAAGATCATTTATAATTTAAATCATAATCTTCAGTGGTAGTATGAGTAGTCTTCTATTACATAATAGAAAAGTGATCGTCTATTGTGCAATCGTCTCGTAAGATCGACCCAAACGTACCCAGCTCAATTCACCGGCTGATGTCAGTTCCCGGACCTAAACCGGTCACATTATGAAGTATCAGTCTTGCGCTACAAGAAACAACACCTATTACTTTGCATTTTTACCTCAGTTTTTTGCCTTAGGTCAAGTAACCAAAGTAAAAAGTTATTTTACCTCAGTTATTTTTTTACGTAAAAGATATATTTACCTTGATTAATTTTTAACCGAAGTAAAAAGTTTTTTAAATGAAGTAAATGTTCTTACCGAGTAGCGTGCAATATCTCATATATTGTTTTATGAGAACAACCGACTTCACATTATATGTCATTTTTACTAACATGTAATGCAATGAATGACCGACGTTGGTGGTATGTCACACTATAGAACTTTTAGATGTTAAACTTGTTTGAAAATGATTGACTTTGGTCTACAAATTTATTTTTCAATATTTTCTAAAACCATTGTAGAAAATGGCATTGAATGGTACTATTGAAAATGTTTTTAAAATCATTCACAGAAAAAATCGCACATACAGACAATTATTTTTCGAATAAGGTACTTAAATTATTAGAAAAACATGAGTCATAAAAATATCCTTACAACTAGTACATAAATTCAAATAAGAAATGTTTTAGTTCCAACAAAACATAAATTGAAATAAACTCAATGAGCTTGGATTATGATGACCTTGAAGACAATCGGCCCCCAACTTCTATGACCTAGAAGAAAATGTGTCACCAATGTGCAGGGTGTTGGCTGCAAGGAACTCAGAAAAATCCTTTGGGGATAGTGCTTTGATCTTAATATTCCCAGAGTAGTTCATGCGTCACTCTCTCCCGTAGCACCTCAGCACAACTTGGATCTTGTCATGTGGTATGAGTGGTACAATGTCCCTCGAGATGTACTGAATCATAATTTTTTTATTATATATGTGCAATTAATAAAAAATAATATTAATTTGAAATTGAATAATTATATGCATTTAATTAGCTAGCTAAGCCTTACCAAAGTGGGGTTTGTCCCGATGTTTTGATGCTTTAGAGTGTAGCTGAATCAAGGATTATTTGTAATCATTGTACTGCGTTCAAGCTCGAACACAATAGGCTCTGGGGTGCTCCATTATGCGGAGAACTATATAAAAATAATAATTAATTAATTATCATCAACTATGAATGTATATATAAGTAAATATATATATATATATATGTAAAATTAGCCGTTGACCTGAAAATGGGCCGACTGGAAGATTCTTCACCAACATTAATCCTGAATAATATAACAAAATGATTAGGACATAAAAGTCTTGAAACTTGAAAAGCGCGATGTCGACCATGCGTCACCCATTTGTCCAAAACAGTGACATGGGCAACATTTGCCCGTGAAGTCACTCATCAGTCGACCAAACTGAACATGTTGACCGACAGATGAAGAAATTCAAATTTACAATTTTAAAGCAATCTTAAACACATGTGGGCGACATCGGTAACTGATCGATTAAATCGATGGTTAAACCGACAAAGGTGCAGCTTCTCATTCATAAAAAGTTATCACCAAAAATATGAATATACGATGTCACACTGTCGTCGCCTTGAACGAAGGTCAACTGATAGGCTACAAACACTGCATTTAACGCTAGTAGCTACATCCAAAACTGCAAAAAAACCTGAAAAACATCATCCTTGGAAATCAGAAAATGACACAAAATCATCCAAAAACATACCAAATCATAGTACCTAGGTTGGCATATAAGGGAACTTCACACTATAACTAATCCATAAGAGCTATAAAACCAAAAACATACCAAGGAAAAATTATAAAATTGAAGGAGTTGGAAGTGTTGAAAAACCATATATTTGTTAAGAGAAGAGATGAGATGAGGGGGTGGAGGACTGTTGGAATTCGAGGGAAAGTTGAAAGCAAATGTTTGAACTAATTCTGAGATGGGTTCCATATGTACAGAAATTTTGGAACGAAGTTGTTTTGAACCTTTATGAATTCCACCTTGACGTGTACGACATCGCACGTCAATAGACCTTACTGACAACTGACTGATCTGTGACCAACGTAAGCTTATTTGAATGTGGGCCTAATAATTTAATCCCGCTAGCATAATAAATGAGTCTGCGTTTGACCAAAACTAATAAAAGTCACTTTCATGAAAGTTAATGATATGTTACAAAAATGTTCATGAACTTTATCAACATTCAGTTTGATCAGAATTGATTTTGGCAGAACTGGTCAACTTTTTACCGTTTGCACTTAGGTGCCACCAAGAAAGTGGGAGAAGTTGAAATTCGAAATTGGAGATACCCTTATGTAATTCACATTGTCACGACCATGTTGTTCTAATTTGGGAATGAACGGGACAATGGAAGGGCCTAAAATCTTCACTGGGAGTATTTTGCGACACATTTTGGAAATTACACTATGACCCAAACTTCTTTGAAAGTTCCCTATATTTCAGAACTCTGCACCTGAACATAAGGACAAGTGTTTGAATAAAAATATAATATTACTCTTTCTTGAATATCTCAACATATTATTAGTATAAATTAACAATATATTATTACTTTTTTATAATATCTCAACAACATATTATGTTTTCAGTTAGTGCAACAAGACAATAATTGATTGCAACAAGATAACCAACCGAATTTTTGAATAGGAATATTGTTGTAATTGATTTAAAATCTTGAACAGTAAAACCCTCAGAATTTTACATGAAAGAGAAACAATCCACTCATTTATTTTTCTTGGTCCCATTTTTGCTGTAAAATGGTAAAAACTAATCTGAGGTAATAATTCTCGTTTCTTGTTGTGTATGATTGTCCTCCTCCTAGGTAAAAAGTTGGTCAACAATTTGAATTTATTTAAAAAGTGTGGTCATAAAAATTATTTATTTTCTTCAAAAGGATTGAAACATTTTTTTTCATTACACACAAGTCGATTTAATTTTGTGTACGATCTTAATTTTGAAACTTAGTTTTGAATGGTAGGGTTAAAATTTGAGACAACCGATAAATATGTAAACAACATAATGGGAAAAGTGCAAAAATGACCATATAAAACTGAGAAAGAGCAGGAATGACCTTGTAAAATCTAAAAGTGCAGAAGTAACCCTATCTTTTTTGACAAAATGTGTAGTTTTACCCAATTTACACTATTTAGGCATTGACCAATGTAATTCCTGTGTTGACCATTCGTGAAAAGACAGAAATATCCCTAATACTAAATATCTAATAACCATTAAACCCCTAAACTTCTTTTTCTCTAACTTCAAACACCCTAAACCCCCGGATGTCGTGCACGACTGCCGTCGCCCACTGACCACCACCGCACAGCCCATCGACCACCACCGCCCACCAACCACCACCGCCCACCACTAACGCCCAGAACCCCAACATCGCCACCCACCTCCTTACAGAACCACTACCTTGAACTGAAACCCTATCGGCGCCGGAGTTCTGTTGACCCACCACCATCGGAGTTCTGTAGACCCGATCAACCCACCGTTGAAATCCTTCCGCTGGAGTTCTGTGCCACCAGCACTGAGGAACCACCGGCTCAGCCCTATCACACCCACCACCCAATTAGCCCAGTCACTTCCCCGACATTGTGAAACCCAATTCTGTTACCGATAGCTTTACCGCCGCCGAGGGCTTCACAACGATGAGGTAATATCTCCACAACAGTGAAAAACCCATAATATCGACGAGCCCATTGAGGCGATATTTTCAAACTGTTGTTGATAGCTTCACCACAGCCGAGGGCTTCATTGCGAAGAGGCAATATCTTCACAGCGGCAAAGAACCCATTGAAGAACTCATCAAATCGAAGAATCCATCAAGGTAATATCTTCATAGCGCCAGAAATAGCTTCACCACCGCTATGGCTTCACAGCGGTGAGGCAATATCTTCACAGACGCGAAGAACTCATCAAATCAAAGAACCCACCGAAAAATCTGCCGTCGCCCGAATTGAAGAACCCATCAAAAACTCAAAGAACGGATCGGTCATTATTAAAGAACACATCGACGAGGAAAGAGATGAGTGGTGGTGGTGGGCTAGGAAAAGTTATGAGGGCGGTGGTGGTGGTTGATTAACAGAAAGATGATGACGACGTTGGTGGTGGAAATGGATGAAGAAAGAACGAAGATTAAGAAGGGATACGCCGATGGTGGTGGAAAGAGATGAAGAATGGATGTAGATGAAGAAGGGACGGTGAAAAGGGTATTTTGAGATTTTATTTTTTGAATTTTTAACTCAAGGGAATAATGGTCATTTCACCTATTTTCGTCCAATTTGGATGTTGAAATTTCAGGGTTATTTTTGCACTTTCAGATTTTACAAGGTCATTTATGCACTTTCGACCAAAACATAGGGTTTAAAATGCACTTTTCTCTAACATAATTATTAGTGCACTAAATTTCAGAATTGTAGATTAAAAAATTAAAAAAATATTCTTAATTAGACAAGTGTTTCAAATTCAAATAAATTTGTTTATGTTCCACTCAATCGATGAAGCAGTAGAACTAAAATGATGACCCAATAATGATGACCTTAAACACTATTGACCTAGAACCATCTAATAGCTCGAAGAAGATCGTGTCCCTGATTCTCAGTTAGAGGGCATCAAGAATCTTGCTAAAACCCTCTGGGAAGGGGAACTTGGCCCTCCTATTCCCCAAGTAGGGCATGTGTCACTCTCTTCCGTAGCACCTCAACACAACGGGTGTCTTGACTTTTGGTAAGAGTGGAACGATGTGCCTTGAGATGTACTAAATTATAAACAGGAAAATACAATTAGTACATGTGAAAGTAATATAAAGAAAAATGTTAAATAAAGATTAAAATACACGTGTAACGGGTAGGACTTACCAATATTGGAACTTGAACGAAATTCTACTGGCTCAATGTGTAGCTGAAATATGGAGTAGTATCGCCGAAGTATTACTTTGAATACTCCTCTTCCAAATAGCTCAAGATATGCATTTGTCAATGATATTATGACTAATTAAATAAGAATACGAGTAATATAATAAAATGAATGTAGAAAACTAAACAAAAAATTGCTCAACTCTATTGGGGAACGACTTGTTGAATATTCGTTTTAGCCATGATTCCAGAAATTCATTTCACTCGGATGGAATATCGATAGAAATTGGTTCGCAGAAGCCGTCTGTTATAACGATAGGACATGACCAAAGTGGCAGACAATGTCGATCAAAAATAGATTTTTGAAAGACAAAGACGTTCGACATCGGCCTACAATCGATTAAGTCTGCCATGCATCGCATGTACATGTCAGTCCAAAACAGTGGCATGACCAACATGTATGGGCGACGTTGCTGATCATTCGTTTAGACTGATCAAGGTGACCAACGGACAAACAAGTTCGCATTTAATTTTTTCAAGCAGATTTAAACGCATGTTAGCGAGGTCGGTAACCTCTCGGTTAAACCAATTAGGCTAACTGAGTCAGGTGCGACGTATTATTCATAAAAAATAGCATAATTATGAAAGAGAAACGTTTCATAGAAATCGCATAAAACAAAGGTGAACCGAGAGGCCACCAAAGTCGCATTTAAAACTAACAACTAGGCCAAAATCGCAGAAACTCAAAAAAATCATGTTTGGAAAATAATGAATGACACAAAATCTTTCAAAAACATACCAAAATATAGTATATAGGTTGACATATAAGGAACGTTTACACTATAACTAATGCATAAGAACTAGAAAACCAAAATCATACCAACCAAATATGGAAATACCATAGATAGAACAATTTAAATGAAAATAAAAATAAAAATGAAGGATTTGGAAGAATTAAAAAACCATACCTTGAGAAGAGAAGACAGGGTGGGGGCTGTTGGAATTCGAGGGAAGTTGAAAGTAAGTGTTTGAAATGATTATGAGGTGGGCTACACATATATTGACATTTTGGAACGACGTGAATTCCACCTTGACAAGTGCAGCGTCGCATGTTAATCGGCCTTATCGACAATTAACTGAACTATGACTGACGTCGACCTGCCTGAATGTAGGCTTAACAATTTCAGCCCACTAGCATAACAAATGAATATAATTGACTTTCATAACAGTTAATAGTATATAAGAAACTACAAATTGAATTTTTAAAATGTCTATGAACTTTATTAATGTCCGGTTTGATTGCAATCGATTTCGGCGCAATCGTTGAACTTTTTACTTTTTACACTTAGATCCCTCCAACAAAGTGGGAAGAGTCGGAATACAAAATTGGAGACACCCATGGGTAATTCACATTGTCACGACCATGTTGTTCCGATTTGGGCATCAACGGGTCAGTGGAAGGGCCCAAAATTTTCACAGGAAGTATTTGATGCACTTTTAAAAAATTACACTAGGGTCCAAACTTCCTTGAATATTCCCTATGCTTCACAATTCTGCACTCGAACATAAGGACAAATGTTTGATATGGAGATTATGCATATTTTCTAAGAGGGACGCGAACCGAGGTAATTGTCCCTCATATTTAATAGTATTCTGCTAATACCCTTACTATGAGCGTTGTGAGAATGATAATTTTCACCATATAGAATCATATGAAACCACATATTCTTGGGTTTTTATGAAATAAAAAGATAATAAATTTTGTCCATCAATTTTTTAAAACCCTAGTATGCGGTCTACAGTAAATTGTAGATGATTACTTATAAGTATACAAAGGTTAATTGGAAGAATTTGTGGAAGTCTCCGTGGGATCATACCAATTTCTTTAACACTAACGAGGATTATAAGTTCGATTAGGGATGACAAAGTTCCTTTTCGGGAGGATCTGAATCGATTTTGGCGCAACCAATAAACTTTTTACCTTTTGCACTTGAATCCCTCTAAGATAGTGGGAGAAGTCAAAATGCAAAATTGAATATACCCTTAGGCAATTCACATTCTCATGATTATGTTATTCTGATTTGGGCATTAACGGGGTAGTGGGAGGGCCCAAAATTTTCACAGGGAGAATTTGACGATATTTTTTTTAGAAATTACATTATGGCCCATTTATGCGATGTCACAAGGACCTCGCTTGGAACGAAACCTTAAGCGACCTGCTACCGAGGTCGGTTACCCTGAAAATTCTAGCAGGAAAAAAATTGAGCAGAAATTTAAGCTTAAATTTCCCCCAACCCAATTTCATCTGAAATTTAATCACTAAAGATACTCATTTCACATCTCCAAAACACTTCCTCCAAGCCCAACTCCCAAAATTCTTTCCATTCACACCATTACAACAATTCAAGTGATCAATTAAATTGCTCATCTCAAATATCAACAGGTATTAGAGGATAGATTATCTCTGAGTGCAAATTAATTGAGGTAGTTTTCCATACATTTCATGTTCATTTTTCAATTTTATTAGTGATTTTGTATATGTTATTTTTTTCATGGTACAAAGATTTAATATATTCATGAAGTTTGATGATTGTGTTACATGTTATATAGTGTATAGTGTTTGTGTTTGTGTTAAAGTAATTCCATTTTTGTATGTAGTGAGGAAAAAAAAGCTTAGATTAGGGTTGATTGTGGACAATGTTAACATTTTCGTAGAACACACTTTGCATGTGCAAAGTCGGTTTCCATTCATCGGGCCTAGAGATATGTTACAGAAAAATGACCGATATCACACATATCTAGGAAATGCTTGAAATAACTATGAATGTCCGATGTCGGTTAGCCCGTCAGCCAATGCGACATCAATGTCGCGTGTATACGACGTCGTACTCAAGCTGATGAGTTACGTTTTTTCGGTTGAGATTAATGTCGTCTATGTATGACTATATTATGTGTATTTCATTTGGGGACTACCCATTTCTAACATAAATTTTTTTCTTGTGGATTGGTTGTAATAGGACAATTAAGAGAGTTATCGATGGACTTTCAATATGTAGATGGATGGACTTGTCATTTTACTAGTAGCTCTGACAGTGTTAATGCCATACAACGTAGACAATGGAGGTTAAATACCAATAATATTTCAATTTTATATCAACCTTATATATCTTAATAGTTTGTAACATATATATTGGTCATATATGTGATAGTTGTGTGAGTTTTATTATGTGATTCCATTCTGCATTAATTGAACAACAATTGAGTGTTATATGACATTTAACCATTTCACGAGTTATCAAATATTGAATAACATGTAACGGCTAGCGAGGAACGATTGTTTGTGTCATCAAATATTAAATATTATAATATTGTACAATAATCAATGTCTCCCTGATGAACAAGCAACGTCACACACACACACACCAGTACAATGACAATTCCTTACTGACGTTGCACAAACCGGCGTCGGTACTTTTGTGCAACATCAACCTTTAAAAATGACGTTGTAGTAGTCATAGTTCCATGTCAGCATGCACGCAACATGACTTGTCCATAGCGCGATGTTGGTTGCAAGCGTCTGCGATGTCGGTTACAAGCGTCTGCGACGTTGCTATTATTCAGACCGATGTCGGGCTGAACGAAGTTGCATCAATGGTCTCCTATCGCCTGCCTTCTTAATATGACCGACCTCAGTCACAATACTTGCCGATGTCGGTCCAAAATCAGGTAAAAAGTACTTTTTACCTCGGTCCTGAATCGAGGTAAAAGTGTACTTTTTACTACGCCAGTGTTTACCTCATTTTTTTGTGACTAAAAACTATGTAAAAAGTCCTGTAGAACCGAGGTAAAAGGTCATGTTTCTTGTAGAGTGGGTTTTTTTCTGAGAGATAAGCCAATCACATAGATTTTAGAACAAATACACTTTACTTATTAACAAAACGTCTTCCTAAAATGAGACAATTAAAGCACCTCTAATAAAAATATGGTCACTCTCCATTCAACCTGTAAACTCCTTTAACGAAATTGGGAGAGTTAAAACAAGTCGTTTTGGTAGTTAAAAAATTTTCGTAAGTGTATTGGATTTCTTATCCGCTTAGGAACTGTCTGTTAACCGAACCCGTAAGATACCCAAATAAACGGTCTAAAAGAACATTTGACCAAAGAATTGATCTCATAAGCCTGAGACACCAAAGGGTACGAGATCTACTAATCTAAATAAAATCCTTAGGTTGGAAACACCAAAGGTTCGTCGCTTAAACGAGTTCGACATGAATTTCTCCTACACCACCCTTAGGTCTGTAGATTAGAAGTGAAGCAAAAAATTTCAATTAATAGGTCATTGAAAAAATCTTGACTGACATACACAATGACATCTAAAAATCAAACAAAATGACTCAATTTCACTAGATTAGTAAGTGAAGACTTGAAAGAAAATTGAATGAAATTAAATAACAAAACAACAGAGTTAAAAGTCTCTCATCTAAAAAAATGAAAAATAGAATAAAAAACAAAATAGAAGAGAAATTTCCTCAAATAACACGACTTATGTTTGGTGCTATTAAAAATCAAAGTATGCAACTTATGTCGGGACAAAGAGAGTATAATAAAAAATAAATTTTAAATATGTACTATTATAAATTTTACAAAAAAATAAGACGATTGTAAGTAGAATGTCACACCATAACATTGAAATCTAAATGTTTATAAATTTTACAATTTGTTTGATGAATAGTTAAAATGGAACAATAAATGAGGGACTCCCAATCTCTCATAGATGTTATAGCGTACCGTTTGAAACTGGTTAATTAAGGAGAAAGAAGTGAAACTGGTTAATTAAGGAGAAAGAAGTGAAACTGGTTAATCAAGGTTCGGCAGCTTACCCAATGAAGACATCTTACTCCATTCTAGGCGTGTATCCATCGGGGTCAGCTTCGTCAACTGTAGGGTTTGGAGATTCCCCTAACATTAATCAACTTCAAACTCTCCAGCTATGTTGCAACGAGATGGGGACGGGTACCTAAATGGGTATGAGAACGGGGACGGAAAACGGAAAATTTTAAAAATTATGGATACGGAGATGGCAAGGGGACGGATAAAATATAATAATATATATATATATATATAATATTAAAAAATTTAACATCAAATAAAACAACTATTCAAAGTCAACTTAATAAGTTGTAAGAAAAATA
>JAULKM010000002.1:4806007-4817884 GCA_032355605.1 Rubia tinctorum
CAATACCAGTCCAAACCGAGGACATGCTATCCCGTCGGGCCCGGGGCGTCTTTGCCCCGGACCCCCCGGCCAGGGCGCGCTCCGCCCCCCTGGACCCCCAGACTCGCTGACCGGACAGCGAGACCCCCGTACCAACCTGTTGAAACGGCTAATACGTATTAAAGGCATACCAACAATACATATAAATCAAAAGGTATGAAATACTTTTCCTGTCCTATTTCATTTGTTACAATTATTTTTTCATACTCTTCCATAATCCTGTTTTATCGTCAATATCTCTAACTGTGCGGAATAATTATGGCTTACCCAATTGATAGCTTTGACACTGTTTATATATGAATAATATTTACATGGAAAAGTATATTCTAGCCTTATACCATAATACACCCCCACAATCTTTACAGGGTGCAATAACGGATAGATTGGAACGATATTTACAAAACAACTCACTAGAAAGACCTTTAGTAAAAATATCAGCAATTTGTAACTGTGTAGGAACTTGTTTAACCCGAAAACCTCCATGTGCAACCATTTCACGAACTAAATGGTAGTCGACATCAATATGCTTGCTACGATCATGATGAAAGCGGTCGGCCAGCGACTAAAGTTCCACTCCCAGAGTTTGTCTGCCCGGTAAATAAACTTCTGTTTGCGAGGGTTCCACTAGCAAGCGTCGGAATCAAACTTGCGCCAGAATCCGGTGAGGAAACGATCGCTGATCTCGCCGGAGTGGACAGGGCGGATATGGAGGTCGTCGGAGCAGACGTCGGTGACTGGTTGTCAGCTACGTAGGAGAGGCCAAAGGCTTCCGGCAAAGGGATCGAAACCATCGGAAAACAAAAGAGAAATTTCTGAAAAGTTCATATAATTGAAGAGAAATTTTTCGTAGGAAAAGTTTCTGTAAAACCTAATGCTCAGATACCATGTGCGAAATAATTATGGTTTATCCAATTGGTAGCCACACTCTTTATATATGAATAATATTTACATGAAAAAAGTCTATTCTAACCTTATACCCTAATACTAACTACATAAAATAATATCGTATAAAAATAATATTAAGAATATAAATCATAATATAACTCCAAAAATATCTCACATGATATATTTATCATGTACATATACATTAATTTACATTTAGGGACAAAGTTTATAACATTTGATTTCAAAATAGTAATCGTGTAATTTTCAGTGGGAGGGGGAGTATGTTCTAGAAAAAGAAAACAAAAATGTATCAATAATTAATCATCCATGCTTGAAATTGTAAAAGATCGTATCAGATGGACGAAGTGGAACACATGGTTTATTAGCTAGGTGAATTAAAACTATTTACGGCATCAAACCAGATGTAGAGGACTTAAAAGCGCTTTCCCTAAAAGGACACTTGATTCTTGATAGGACAATCATTTACAAACCTTTGAATCTCATATAACTAGTGTGCATAATGCTGCTGAAAAAAATAAGCTTTCTGCATTCTGCACTTGGGTTATTATAATGGGAGAGGGAAAGAATGATGTCAATTTGCCTTTCGTTTAGGCCGCTGGTCATGGGATCCTTCACCATTTTCATCCTGCTTGTCGGTGCCTACAGCAGCCAACTCATTCACACTCCAAGGGTCGTCGTGTTCGGCATCTGAAAGGGAGGGAGGGGGCCTCATTCCCTCGTCAATCAGAAGCGTCATTTTAGAACCTTCTAACGCCACGCCAAGAACGATGTTATCTTCCAGACTGCTAGTCTTTGAGGTCGAATGGGCTGGACTTTGCCGCCCAGATACTGGATCACCCACCTTAGGACTAGTAACAACTGATTCATCTTTGGCAGCTGCAGTATCCAATGTCCGGCTCATGGACTCGCTCTCACCCGACACAGCAGAATCCAAGTTCCTAGACTTCTCAGGCGTTGAGACAGTCGCACTTGCCTTTGAATTGTCATTGACTTTCTCATCATCCCTGAGTGAGGCTGGTCCAGCTTTAGCTTCAGATGTCGAGGTACCTTCAATTGTCTCCTCGTTTTGCTCATCTAACTGATCTGCACCCTGAGTTTTGTCATCAGTGTTCACTTTGTAAGATGGCCCGGCAAGCAGGAATGGACGTCTAGTTGCAGCTTTGGAACGAGTGAAAATGGTGTCGGCGAATGGCATAGTGTCCACATCAGGCTCTCCGTAGACTTTCTGAATTGTACGTATGGGAGTAGCAAGACGGGCCCGATGATGACTGATCACCCTAAGGAGATCCAGCAGGAGAGCTTCCTGTAGCAAAGCAACCAAATTACTGATCAGAAGTAAATTATTTTCTAGCAATGCCTTCGTTCATTCCAATAGACTATTGGCAAAATCAACTTGGAATCGCTCGACAAGAAACCTAAAAATAAGACCTTGCCAGCAATGCCTTAAATCATTCCAATAGACAGATGGCGAAATCAACTAGGAATTGTTCGACAATAAACCTAAAAATAAGACCTTGTAGGAAGTAGGAACATAAACAAGGACAAAAAAGCTTCACTAAAGTCACTTGTGCTGTGCTTACCTTTACACAGAGGTACTCCTCGAAACGTGCAGTCTTGACAAAGCATGACACCATTATCTGTTGCACAATATTATTAGTTCATCAGAAGAAAAAAAATTAACTACTTCCTGCAGGGAGATGATGATAGTAAAACAGTCCTCAAAAAGGACCTACCAAGAGTGCCTGAGTTTCCGAATCAACATTATCCAGAAATATTCGTCTATGCAATTTCTGCTGCTCGATTTGAGGATTCTTGGCCACAACCTTGCGCATGTCAGCCACAATGTTCTGTTTAAAAGGGGGAAAAACGAATTGGAATTTGTGTGGTGGGGAAACAAATCATAATCAGTTTTTAACTTTTTTCTCTAACTTTCTCCGCATAAGAACCAAGAATATGAATTTGAGTGGTGGTGAAATGAGTTATAATCAGTTCTTACATTGATCTTATTCACATCCAAGTGGCTTATAGCAAGATGGGTTTTAACACGCCAGTGGGTCCTTTGGGTAAGGTTCCTAACAACATTCATAGTGAACTTGTGACTAGGAATGTGAAGGGCTTCACGGTCATCACCTCTTATAACTGTTGGAGACCACCACCCAACATGCTGAACAGAAAAACTGATAATCAATTAGCTTCTCCACACCATGTACCTAAAACTCAATAGCTCATTCAGTCTGTATTGCTGGATAAATTTCATCCAGATCAGCTCTTTTTAGATGTATAAAGACAGATCTGATTTCCCTTCGATCCAGGACATTCAGTCTAGATCAGCTCTTTTAGCTCATTCAGTCCCTAACATAGCATCAAGGTTGAGAAGACAAACCTCAACAGTACCAGAAACTTCATAGCCTTCGATCTTTGTCTGAATCCAATCATTTAGGACAAATGGCCGAGTTGCATGGATCATAACACTTGAAAGGAAATTTGTGAGAATCTGAAGATATTAAAACAACAATTAGAGCTCAGACAGATTTACATGAATATGCATGTAGGAGAGAGGGGCAAGAACAAAGAGTAGACATTCTATCAGCTGTTACAATTTCCCAGCGCTAATGCAACAAGAACAAGTGGAAATCAACCATGTTGGGAAAAGGAAGAAATGCAAGACTCACTTCCCGGCCAGCAAGTGTGAGCAATACTGTCCCAAGACCACCAGCGGTGAGCCACTTCTGAGTCGAAAATCCAAGCAACTCCATAAACAATGATGCAGCAGCAACCCATACTGCGGTATACACCGCTTTTCCAGAAAAATCAAACCCCATCTACAGGTGAAAGGATCATCGGGAGGAAGTGATAATGCGCGTGCATCATCATAGAAAAGAGAGTATAATTTAGTTATGATATTACATTTTGAAATGGTAATTCACTGCCTGTGTTTCTACTACTAGTAATAGGACCTTTCTGCAATTGCCTTGAAGTTAACACTCATTATAATGATGCACTACAAATGGTACTACATTCAACGAAGAATTGTAAATGTATCAGCGATCTTAAGATAGTGAAAACATACATTTCTTGAATCAGCAGGATCTTTTGTCTCTGCAAAGAATTTTTGTATTTGCTGAATCAAGCTGCCATGAAAGACACTCCTTAGTTCATCATATTCCACAAGCAAGGAAACTACAACGAGATAAGCACTCAAATATACATGTGCATAAATACAGCAACATGCATTGGTACATCATGCATGTGTATGAGAGAGTGAAAGCATCAGAGAACGAGCAGTATAAAGTAGCAGAACCAAGAAAGAGTAGCAGAGGATGTTAATCTCATTGATGCTCTCACTATAACAACATAACCACACTGTTAAAAAACAGCACATTACTATGCAATACATTCGGCAGGAAAACCATCAGAGAGTAGGGAAACACAGCATGTTATGCTTTTAGCTCATACCTAACTATTTAAAACCAATGACACAAGAAACTGAATAAGAGATGAACAATTCTGCAACTAATAATAAATTTACATGGCCAATCCCAATTTCAATTCCACGAGAGACATGAATAGAAAATATAGCCTGTGACTAGTCCTTAAAAGAGAGAGGGATAACACGTTCTTTAACTTAAATGAATCTCTGTAACAATCAGATTACCTTGATACACAGTAGGCAAATGCAAGTACCGTGGACAATGATCTTACAAAATTCAATAGTCTTTGCTTGACAGCCTGACTTGAAATTGATGATAGAATCAAAGGATCAAGTGCCCTGCAGAAGTTCCACTCATCAAAGGCATGACCAGAGGACCAGAATTCATTCTTCAGTGACAGATACTAGGATATTGCATCAAAACACCAGCACATTTATGAGCTAATACCTGCATATGAGCATTGCTCCAGTCCAAAGTAGCAAAGGTTGAAGATATGAGTTAGTGACATAATATGTGCCACTCTTTTTCCAGCTATTATCAGTCTTCTGCATATTATTATAATGGAGAACATCAGTTAAAATTTACGAAGATAACACCTTTATGAAGAACAAGTATGTCGGATGATGAACACATACATTTAGGATGATAGTCCTTCCCAAGTACATTAGCGGCACTAAGCCACATGCAGCAAAAGCAAATATCCCAATGGCTGGAACCAACTGAAGCACAAGTGGACTGTTCTGCAAACTGCTGTATGACCTGCCAACACTTGCTCATAAACCTTTTGTATTCTACTTCCCTCTTTAGTGGACAAAAGTTTCTATACACAAACTGAAAGACACCCATGCTGCCCTAATAAACCGCCAGGAAATCATAGCAAAGTTTCCTATGATAGGTAGATAGGGAGAACACGGACAAAAAGAAAAGGTTTCACAATCAGGATAAACAGCGTACCTGGATATTATGGTTGCAGCTGCTTTTAAAATAGGAATCTCATTTCCACCACCAGGTTTTAATAAGGATTGGCAAACGAGACCATTAAATTGGGTACACCTAGGCCTTGAAGACCCATGTAAATTTTTCAAAACATACAAACAAAACTCATCCTGCCGCTGCACATTCAATAAACAGTGTCAACAAGTAAAATGTTAAAAAACACGAACATACGCAAGGAAAATCAAGATCACAATAAACCATCAACTAACTTTCCAAGACCCATACAATTTGAAATGTGTGTCATCCCTATTTTTGAACTTTGGTTTTGGTTTATGCAGCAGGAAAGTTTCAAATTCAAAATATAAACAAATCAATTGAAATTTCCATATATAATTAGCTCAGACAGGTAGTTCTAGTGGTGTAAACGAACCAAGACGATCATGAGTAATTTGCGAGAATCCAGGCCAAAGCTCGGCTCAAACTCGAATTTGACCTAGCTCGAGCCAGCTTGTTTAGTACTTGAGCTCGAGCTCAACTAGTAATGCTCCTTAAGCTCATCAAGCTTATCAAGCAAACATAATATATATATATATAATATATTAAAATGTAAATAATATATATCAAAATATAAAGTCGTATTAAAAAATATATTTGATCTTGGCTGGAGTCGAACTCCAACTCCAACTCGAGCTCAAGCCCAATTATTTCCCCTCAAACTCGGGCCAAGGTTTTACATGCTCTTTCGAGCTCGAGAAAATTTGAACGAGCCGAGCTAGAGGCAGGGGTTGTTCGAGCTCACGCATTTACTGCCCTAAGCACGACCTTTTTTCTGAATGGTAGAAAGGCATGTAGAAACATTGACACATTAAGTTCATTAGCAGAAGATATGAAAGCAGGAAACATGTGAACCTAAAAAGAGGGGATATTAGACAAGGTGCATGCTCATAAAAAGAAAAAGAAAGTAGTTTGTGTCCCAGAGAATGCTAATTTCCACATAAAACAAAAGCCTACCACTGAATGCGATGAAAGAGGCACCCGATACGAGTACAGCGGGGTCTTTTTCATTAAACCCTACAAAAGCACGGATAGATTCCGAAACAGCATTAACAAGTTGATACCTTAAAATCTATTGAAGGAAAGCTTAAAGACAAATAAATCTATAAGCACCACTACCTTAATCTGGCCACAATTAATATTGTTCCTAAAAATCGGCATGTCAGGGGGTGGAAGCAGGGAGCTCGCAACCGCCATTGTATCAACATGAACCAAAAAATGGCACCAATTCAAGCACACATTCAATTCCACCTACCTAAACATTCATTTTCAGAGGGATCCTACATCAAAATAAACAAAAGATCATCATTTGACACCCTAATTTACTGTCTATAGACTCCATTCATATGCAAGAACCAAAAATCATTGGACAATTTGACAACATGACAGCGTGATTGAATCCGTGCGGACTAATGAGCATTGTTCGTAAACAACTAACTTCCAATAAAGTAGGACATTACCATTATTATTATTACATTGACTAAATCCTTTCATTTATCAATCATTATCCAGCTCAATAGTAACAAAACAACAAAAAACAATCACAAAACTAATTTTCAGATCAGTCTGAATTTTTCAAATTTGGAGCAGCAAAATAGGGCATTCATCGTACCGAGAACAGTTGTAGAGCATTCGGAGCTGTGCCGATTAAGAAACTGCCGGAAAATAGCGGCAGCGGTGGGCCGGTAAAGCTGCCGCCCGGGGAGATGGGAGTTGCGCCGGCGGAGGCGGCGGTTGGAAAGGGCCAAAAGAGAAAGGGAGTACTGTTCAAACGCGTGATCAAATCGGATACTAGTAGACTAATGCCATTGATCTAATCTAATGGATAATAATAGTACACCATGGAGTGACGTGGCGGATTGAGAGCTATGTTCTGTTGCCGCGTACCTGCGTTGTGGGTCCCGGTATTGGTACAGCACGTTATACATAAGCACATTCCATTAGTTTTTCTTTGGTAATTTTCTTCTTCTATTGGTATTGGGTTTGAGTGAAATCGACATTTTTTTAACTTGTGTTTCGACTTCTAATAATAAACAGGCTCACACATAAGAGACGTAATTCCCCAATACTAAAGAAATATTAGAGCAAAAGAAAATCGCAAATGGTCTCTTTTTAAGCATTTCAAATGCAAATCACAGTATTGAAATTTTAATGGATTTGGAAAGCGAAGTTCGGCATTTCAAATGCCAAGTCTTGGTATCGCCATTAACGGTGCTAACAGTTGTTTTGGATTCCCTTTAGAAAACAAACTTTCAAGTTTAGCTATACAGTGTCAAGATTATATGCTCCTCCATCCCACTTCAGGTTGATTAATTTGATTTTTTTTTGAGAGTCAACTGTATCACTTAGGGATGATCATGGGTCTAGGACCCGACCCAGACCCACAGGGTCTGGACCTATTGGATCGGGTATGGGTCTAAAAAATTTAGACCCATCGGATACGGGTCCGGGTATGGGTCTAGATTTTTAGACACGGGTTCGGGTCTAAAATACTAAGACCCAGACCCAACCCGTAGACCCATATAAGACTAACTATACATAATTTTACCCAAATTTCTAAATTACTTTCATGTTCTCTTTGTGTTTTTATTTCAAATTCAACAAATAATATGTATTGTATATTTTGTTATATTGAAAAAATATTTTTAATACATATTGAACATCAATTATTTGCATTTAATATAATATATATTTTATTTAGTGAAAAAAATAAAATAGAATATTATACCCATTTAGAACTCGTTTTGGACCCAAGACCCGTTTAGACCCATCGGGTCTGGGTACGGGTCTAAAATTTTTAGACCCTACGGGTCCGGGTTGGGTCTGGGTCTAACTAAATTTTCTTAGGGTCGAGTCTGGGTCTTATTAGACCCGACCCATGATCATCCCTAACTACTGCACGCTGCATAATAAATTTTAAACATTGCAACTAAAATCTTTTGTCTTTCTATACTTATAATCCAACTTTGTCTTTCCATATGCCTATGAAAGACGGTCTTTCCCAAGATTTTGTCTATTTATAAGTTTTTATTTTATTTTTGTTAACTGATATTTAGAAATGATATATTTTAGTACATATCAATATGCGATTGATTATAGTATTAAAAAATGAGTTCCTCTTTTGAAAGACCGTCTTTCCATAACTTATGGAAAGATCAAGGTTTAAATTACAAATTAAAAGAAATCAAGATAAAAGTTTTGGGTTGCATTAATCGGGTCATAAACTTATAACTAATGCACATTGCATAAAATTTTAATATTTCAAATAATTTTTTTTACCTTTTTATAATTCTATTTCATCTCCGTATTTCCACATGCCTTATGAAAAGACGGTCTTTCTCAATATGTTGTCATAAAAAATTTGATGCATTAAGGTATAATATATTATAATTATAATTTTTAAATTTCTTTAATCTGTATGATTAATAATTATAAAATATTGACAATTTAAGTTTGTGTATTTTTTAAATCTAAGATGATGAATTTATATATATTTTTAATTAAAAATTAAAACTTATATTTTCTATATTTCTAATTCAATTAATTAATCATGAATTGCTCACAATATCCCTAATTTAAAATTTTTAAATCTAACATATATATATTTTTTGTTAGTATAAATGAGCTCCTCATTATATTTGAACGTGCATGGTTCAGTCACTGGCGCTGCCGGAAATGTCCAACTTTTTACGGAGTACAATATTTGTTGACCACGAAAGTTTTTGTTTCCGATCTTCCATAGAATGTTTAATAAATAATTGATCTTCTATAAAATGTCTTTTTGGTCAAAAATAGCACATTGTTATCAATTAATCACAATATATTAAGAAAGAGTCTGTCTCTTGAAAGACGGTCTTTCCATAAGTCATGAAAAGACCAAAATTTAAAGTACAAATTAGAATAAATGAAGATAAAAATTTTGAGTTGCATGAATCGAGTTATAAACTTTATAACTACTATATGTTGCATGATAAATTTTTAATATTGAAACTAATACCTTTTACCTTTTATTATTATAATTAAACCCCGTCTTTCCATAAGCATATGGAAAGCCTTAATAAAATTATTGGAAGAAGAAGAAAATGGACATTTATAACTCGATGGCACAAAATTGAATTACTAAAAACTATCATCTAATTTAAATATATTAATTTTTTTGTAAAATATTGTATGCTAATAATAAATATATTTTTATCATATACCGTGTGATGACACGATATTACAATCAAATATTCAAAACTTTGAACATTTTTCATATTCTATGTAATCTGTATGCATGCAATGTTGATAACGACAATTTTATTTTTGATAAAGTGGTATTTATTAATATTTTTATCAACTAATTAAATTATATTGAAAAATATATTTATTTAGAGTGAGGTGCATTTTTAACCTTATGTTTTGGGTAAAAGTGCAGTAATGACCTTGTAAAATATGAAAATTCAAAAATAACTTTGGAAATCGTTGGCAAAAAATTTCAACGGCAGAAATGGGCGACAAATATTGAAATGACCATTTTACCCATGTTTAAAATTATATAAAAATGCATTAATGCCCTTTCTCTGCCGTTTTCCTCTCTTTCACATCCACCACGTTTAATGCCCTTTCTTTCTTTTCCCTCAGGTGCTGTTCTTCAATCACAATTGGTGCTATTCTTTCCACCGAGCCTCCGCCCTGTTCTTCCATCACAATCGGTCCCCCTGTTCTCCTAGAAATCTCTTCCCCTTCATCATCCATGGCGACTTGTACTCTGGCGCTGTTCTTCAATCGCAATCATAATTGGTGATGTTTTTTCCACCGAGCCTCCGTCATTTTCTTCAATCACAATCGAACGGGTAAGTGATTAATTATTGATTCTTGGATTCGATTTGAAGGCTACAATTTAGGGGCGCTGGTAGGGCGATGAGAGTTGTAGTGGCAGAGTCTGTTGGGGGGATTATGGTGGTGGTGCGACTTGCTATTGAAGGCTAGAGACGGTGGTTGTGGGTGTAGTGCGGGGAAAGGTGGGGCGCGCAGGGAGCGGTGGTGGCGGGATATGGGCTATGGTGGTTGTGGGTGTAGCGTGGGGAGAGGTGGATCTGGTTGGGTGAATGGAGGGGTGGATGGGAGCGGTGAATGAAGGGGATGATAATGGATTGCTTCAATTTTCAGAGACGAGGTGGATGAGTGAACGAAGGTGTGGGTGGGAGGGGTGAACGGCGGGGCTGATTGCTTCACTTTTCAGATTGCTTTAGTGGAGTTCCTCGGGAGCAGGCTGATGGGGAAAAATGAGCAGCGGTGCTCGGAAGCAGCGGCGAGGTGATTCTGGAAGATGAAGGTGGGCGGCGGTAGTGGTTCTAGGGGGAGGTGGGCGGCGCTGCTAAGGGTTCTAGGTGTTAGTGGTGGTGGGCGAATTGCGGTGGTGGTCAGTGGGCGACAGGCGGTGATCAGTGGATGGCGGCGGGGAGTTTAGGGTGTTTGAAGTTAGAGAAGAAGAAGTTTAGGGGTATAATGGTCATTAGATATTTAGTTTTAAGTTTAGGGGTATTTTTGTGTTTTCACAGATGGTCAACGTCGGAATTGCATCGGTCAATGCATGAATAATGTAAATTGGGTAAAACTGCACATTTTGATAAAAGATATAGTTACTTCTGCATTTTCAGATTTTACAAGGTCATTCATGTACTTTCTCAGTCTTATATGACCATTTTTGCACTTTTCTCATTTATTTATTTAATAATATTCAAATTCTTGTCTGTGCAAAGCACGAGTGTTGTCTAGTTTTATAATTGATGTAACTAATTGGGTGATTTGATATTTGTTTTTATTTATTACAACGAGATGCATATAATTTGAAAAACTTTTAAAATGTATTGTAATGTATAAAAAATTATAATTTAACCATAAAATTTATTTGAATGAGATTTTTCATTACTGATCTAACCGTTAGTTGATCTAACAAGATATTTCCTTAATGATCTTAAGTTAAGTGCTAAAAAGATTCTAACTTCAGATTGAAAGTGTCAATATAACTCTGCAATCTCAGAAAATGTCAATCTAACTTTTGACTCCGCTGCCTTTTTAGTCAATTCTCTGATGGCCAGATTTTGTGGAAACGAATATTTTGCCCTTATCAAAAAAAGGAAAAAATTAAAAAAAATGAGAAAAGACATGTCTTCCCTCATTTTTCTCTGCTTTCTTCTTCCGCTTCCATTTCCTCCATTTTTTCTCTACCCGAAGTTTCCTTTCTTCCTCGATTCTCTCCAGTTCCCATATTTTCTCCGCCTCTATTCCCTTTCTTTCTCAAGTTCCCACTATTTTCTCCAAGGTTTTGAGGACGGAGACGTAGCTCACAATGGCTGTAGGGAGGAGGGGAGGGGTGGATGTGTAATGGTGGAGAGTGGAGCGGTGGAGGGCGACGACTAGGGTTTCGAAGGTGGATAGGTTTCCGAGGTGGTGGAGAGCGATGGGCGAGAGGCTAGGGCTTTGAGGAGGTTTTTGGTGGTGGCTCGAGTTTCCTCCTGTGGGCGGC
>JAULKM010000002.1:4817984-4829802 GCA_032355605.1 Rubia tinctorum
TATAGACTAGATTATGTACCCAAGCCTGCTTCTGTACTCAATAATAATAAATTAATTCAATTATCAAGGTATTATTTCAGATTATCTCTCGATTGTTTACTATTACTATTTATGTTTACTATTCATTTTTACTGCTCATATTTACTATTCATAAGTATTGTTCATTTTTACTGTCCATATTTACTATTCATTTTTACTGTTCATTTTTACTATTCATAATTACTGTTCAAAAAACATAATTACTGTTCACAAATATTGTTTAATAAAATAGTTAAAATTTAAAAATCAAACACTGATTGTATAAAAAAAATTTGTCTTAAATTTATTTAAGTCAAAGTATAACATTACTATTTAATTTATTACTATTTATATTATATAATTATAAAATAATAGTATGTATTATAAAATAATATAACTATTATTCACTGTATAAAGTTAAAAAATAATAAGTATGTTTTTTTACTTTAAACAAAATTTATATGAAAATTATAACTTTATTTAAATTCGACCCATATACAACTCAAAAAAATTGTAATATATTTATTGACATAATAATCATTAATATTAATTTTTATTTTGATAATAAATATGGAGTACAATCTTGTCTTGTAACTGAGAAAATAAAGATCGCAATCGCCTGACAATGGACGACGGCGGTGAAGGTGAAGGTTTTATGAAGAAGGAAGGCTAGAAAGAGGTGGAGAATACGTGTGGTTTTCGTGGAGTCTGGAAGAAGGAAGTTGGGGAATCCCAATCCCATGGTAACACTAGAGAATCACGATACAGCCAAATGGGAGAATTGTAAATGTGAGAAGATATATGGTTGTGTAAATTTTGTTTTTTGCATTCAAAATTTGTCAACATATATATACACATTGATTTACTTGGAAGCCAAATAAAGTTAGCTAACCTAATCTACTCCCCCGTCCCCCTATTTGTGTCCTACCTGCTTTATTTGGTGTCCCTATGTTATTATTTTACTTTTATTTTGGCTAAATTTTGAATGTCAAAAAAAGATGAAATAATTTTTTGTTCACAAACTATTTTGACTAAATTATCTTTTTAGTCCCCAACATATATTGAAATACCATCTTTTTGTCCCCATTCACAAAACTGCTTACATCTGACATCTAACAAACCCAAAATGATTTGTTTGGTCCCCAAACCCATTTTGGGCAGTTTTTCATCAATACAGGCGCACGTGACTGGCATGTGCCATATTATTCTGATATGCCCAGGGGTAAAATTGTAATTTTACTCATCAAAACCATTTTCTACTTTTAATTTAAAACCATTTTCTAACTCGATCGACTCTTCAAACCCGATCGACCCGGAATCACACCCGTCACCTGAAAAATAGGAAATCGAAGTCGAACGGAAAAACCAAGAATCAGAGGTGATCAAAGCCTGGCGGAAAAGGCCATTCCGGGAGCATTCGTCGGAGGAGTACCACTCTCACCACGCCTTCTCTCGCGACTCTGACTTCACCGGGCAACCAGATTTGACGAGACTCACCATCTTCTCCGGCTTCTTCGACCTGAACAGAAAACCTCCATTTGTTGAACTGAAAAACTGAATTCCAACGCAAATTCATAACTGAAAATCCATTGTTGTAACCCCAACCAAAACCTTAGACCGTTCATTTATGATTTCCCATTGTATCCCATTCGATTTCCCATTCGTTATCAAAGAGGTTGTAATCACCTCGAGCTCAAGACTCTTCCCAGCCCATCGAAAGCTAATGCGTTAAATCTCCGGTGAGACACAAGAATTGAGGCTTTGTTGAGGAAACGCCGGTAAACGGCGTTGGCGAGGCGGAGAACCAGTCGGTGATGGTGATTTCAGGACTGAGACCCGAGGGTATCAATTATTTTTTATGATTAAAAGTAGAAAATAATTTTGATGAGTAACATTACGATTTTACCCTTGGGCATATCGGAATAATATGGCACGTGCTGGTCAGGTGCGTCTGTGTTGACGGAAAATCATTTTGGGTTTTTTAGATGCTGGATGTACGCAGTTTTGTGAATGTGGACCAAAAGATGGTATTTCAATATATGTTGGGGACCAAAAAATTTAGTCAACTATTTTATGCTATTTTAATGACTTTTAAAAAAGATATTTTTTTTGTGATAAGACAGAAACAGAGGGACGGAGGGAGTATGTAAACTATTTACCTGGAGGCTAAGTTAACTTGGAAGCCAAATAATTCTAGCTAATCTAACCTATTATTTACTTGGAGGCTAAGTGACTTAGAAGCCAAGTAAACTTGGAGGCCAAGAAATTTGGTATTTAAACTAATACCCCCACAACAAGCTTATGGGAGCGAAGCGACATGAAGCTTAGACCGAAGAGACACAAAATGAGTCGTGCCAACTGCCTTAGTGAATATGTCAGCAATATGATCAAGAGAGCGTACATGCCGAACAATCAAGGAACCATCATCAACTTGCTCCCTGACAAAATGATAATCAATCTTGATATGTTTGGACCTTTGATTGAATACGAGACTGGCGGACATGTAAGTAGCACTTAGGTTATCACAAAGAAGAATGGGCGGTGGCAAAAGCAGAGCCTGAAGTTCTGACAACAATTGTTGTAACCAAATCAACTTAGTGGCTACAAATACTAGCTTGATATTCCACCTCAGAACTGGACTTAGCCATAACATGTTGCTTTTTGGAAGACCAACTAGTAAAATTACCACCGTAATAATTAGCAAAACCGTGTTGGGAATGACAATCATCACCATCAGACGCCCATCCAGCATTAGAGAAGGCAACAAGGCGATGATCAATGCACGAACGAATGATAAATCCTGAATTAATAGTGCCCTTCAAGCAGCTAAGGATGCGCTTAATCACAAACCAGTGCAGTTCCGTATGATTGTGCATAAATTGACAAACACGATTTACAACATATGAAATTTCAGGACTAGTGATCATAACATACTCGAGAGCTCCGACAATGTTGCGATAAAGGTGATGATCAGGGAGAGGATCGCTAGATTCGGTAAGCCGATAGGCAGACTCCGCGGGAGAAGCAATGGGTTTTGCATCCGTTATGTGGCTTTGATCCAATTGTTCGTGCACATATTTCTTTTGAGAGAGGAAACTGCTGGACTTGTGACGAGTCAACTCAATGCCCAAAAAGTAATGCAAAGTACCCAGATCACGTACAGAAAATGCAGCATTAAGTTTTCCAATAAGCTCAAATATAGCAGAAGGAGAAGAGCCAGGGATGATAAGATCATCTACGTACACTAAAATATACTGGACAAGCTTCCCAGACTGCCGAATGAAGAGAGTAGTGTCAAACTTGCAAGGGACAAACCCTTGATCTTGAAGAAAAAAGCAAAGTATGGTAAACCATGCTCGGGGTGCCTGCTTTAGGCCATAGAGAGCCTTTCGAAGATGGTACACATGGAGGGGCGAGCTCTGTACAAGAAACCTGGAGGCTGAGAAATGTACACCCTTTAAAAGAGACCGCCATTGAAAAAGGCATTATTGATATCCACCTGATGCAAGGGTTATTGGAGAGTGAGAGCAATCACAAGAACAAGACGAATGGTAGTAGGATTTACCACCAGGGTGAATGTATCAACATAATCAATTCCCTCTTCTTGATTGAAGTCTTTTACAACAAGAAGTGCCTTATAGTGCTCAATGGAACCATCAACCTTGCGCTTAATCCGGTAGACCCACTTACAACTAACAATGTTAGCATTACAGGAAGGTGGAACAAGTGTCCACGTCTCATTACGTATAAGAGCATCACATTCGAGTTGTATAGCATTTTTCCACTCGGGTAATTTAGATGCTTGTGAAAAGGTTTTGGGCTTCGAATACAGATTGATTGTGGGGGGGGGGGGTAGAGGATGTTTAGTGGAAAAAAACATTTTTGGTTTTAAATTGTGAGTTTTAGAATGAGTAATCATGGAATGCTGACTATTATCAACAAGATGAAAATAGGAGGGATATGAAGAAGGAAGTGTGGAAGAGGGAGAGGAAGAAGAGGAGTTTGTACCTGGGTGTGGCAGTGAAGGATCCGCAGTCGAACCCTCAGATCGTGAGATAGGTGTGCTCGGATCTGAGAAAGAAGTGCTTGGGTTTGAAGGTTGTGTTGTCATAGGCTCAGGTTTAGTGGATTGAGGAGGAGGGTGACGTTTTGAGGAATAATGGGTGGTGCAAACTGTCAAGTTGGAAGAGTTGGTAACGGAGCAAGGAAAGGTATGCTTTAGGCCAGCTGAAGTAAGGACATAGGTGCAGTAGTGGTGGTGGATTTGGGAGTGTAAGGCAAGAATTGAGTGTGATCAGGATATAGATAAGTGTGTTCGTAAAAATCACAAGACTAGAAACATACACACGGTTAGATGGAACATGTAAGCATAGAAAACCTTTGTGTTAAGAATTATAGCCCACATAAATGCAAGGAGAGGATCAATTCTCAAGTTTGTTAGACGTGTAGGGACGAAGAAATGGATAACATAAACAACCAAAAGTTTTAAGAAAGTTATAATCGGGTACTTTCTTGTAAAGAGACTCATATGGGGATTTGTTGGAAAGAGCGGTGGACAATGTACGATTATGTAGATATACAGAGGTATGGAAAACATGCTACAAAAAAGAGGGTGGAAGGTGTGTCTGAGACAGAAGGGGGAGGCCGTTCTCGACAGTAGTTCTATGATGCCTTTCTGCAGCATCATTCTGAGATTGAATGTGAGGACATGATAGACGATGACAGATACCCTGAGTTTGAAGGTAGGAGGAGACCGAACGATAATCACCCCCCTAGTTTGATTGCAATTTTTTAATTTTAGTATCAAATTGTGTTTCAACCATCTTTTGAAAAAGCTGAAAATGATGAAGAACATGAGATTTTTGGGATAGAAAATATATCCAGACAAATTTAGTGCAATCATCCACTAAAATCATAAAATAATGGTTGCCATGGAAAGAAGAAACAAGGGCAGGACCCCAGACATCAAAATACACCAATTCAAAGGGGGATTTGCTAGATCCATGAACATGAGAAAGGGATAATCTATGACTCTTACCAAGTTGACATGACTCATATATATTTTACAAATTATTTAGTGACACAGGTAAACTAAAAAGAGAAATAAGACGCTTAAGGGAAGACTCATTCGGATGACCAAGATGCTTATACCATGTTTGAAGATTGGTCTTGGAACCTAGAAAGACACGGGAAAGTGCAGAAGAAGGCTTATTTGGTGGTTTTAAATGATAGAGACCATTCTCAACAGTTCCGGTGAGGAGCGTCTGACCTTACAGATCCTTCATAAAACAATAGTAAGGAAAGAAAACCATGTAAGCATTATTTTCTAATGTAATTTGAGACACACTTAAGAGATTTTTGCAAATATCAGGCACAAACAAAATATTGTGAAGGTGAACAAGTTTATGCAACGAAGGAAGGGAAGATGAGCCCAAATGCGTAATAGGTGGAGACATACCATTGCTAACCTGTAAGCCTTTATTACTAGTGTAATCATATTGCACAAAGAGATTTGCAAGGTTGGAGGTTACATGATTGGTAGCTACAGAATCAAAGAACCAAGACGGATTATGAATGACCAAGGTGGAGGGGCCACAGATGCAGCACAAGCCTAGTGAGAACCACCAAAATGTTGTTGGTTGCAAAACCTATTGTCATGGAGGCCAGAGTTACTGCAAGATAGGCATGGCCGAGTTGCTGGAAACTCACTCGTATTTAAGCGCTTCCAACAATTGAGAGCCTCGTGACCAGGTCGACAACATATTTGGCATTCATGGCAAATGGTAAATGGTCGAGACGAGCCATTAAGAGTAGTAGCAGAAGGGTTGTAAACAACAGTGTTGACAACAAATGAAAAAAATGGGTGTGTAGCTCTTGTATACGGGTTTCCTTCTCCAAAAGCATGCCTATGAGCTGGTGTGACGAGATACCACTCGGCCGAAGGTTGAAAGAAGTACGAAATGCTGCATAGGATGCATAAAGGTCATGAAAAATGCATTTCACAAATTCATCATAAAAAACGATGTGAGAGAATTCTGCCAAAGAATCAGAGAAGGATCGTTTTTTCTCAACATAATTAAGGATGAAGAGCGACCCCTTCGAAAAAGTTTGTAGTTGATGCTTAAGATGCATCAAGTTAGAGCGAGTTTGTGCATGAAACATCTGCTCCAATACAAGCCAGACGCCGGATGTAGTAACCGCATGAATGCCATGAGCAAGAAGGGATGTAGTAATGGTAGATTGAATCCATAACAAGACCAAGCGATCCTTCTTTTTCCACACATTGAAAGCCAGATTAGTGCCTGGTGGCGAAGACGACTTGGCAGCATCAAATTCAGGTTGTAGGGTCTCTGACAAAGCCGAATCTGGAAGGAGAAATTTATCAAGATCATACGCCACAAGGGAGGATTTAATAGACTGCCGCCAGATGGAGTAATTATAGCGAGCAAGTTGAAATTGAAGAGCAGGGAGTTTGAAGGTGGGAGTTGTGTCAAAAATAGTGATGACAAGAGGGTCAGAAATAATTGAGGAAGTATCACCGAAAGACATGGGTAATAAAGGTGATAGGTGAAGAATTAATGTAGAGGAATTTGAGAGATGATCGGTGGCTTTGATACAATGTGAGAAAGGATAATTGATTGCGTAAAATTGATTTTTTGCATTCACAGTTTCTCAACATATATATACCCACTACTTTACTTGGCGGCCAAGTAAAGTTAGCAAACCTAACATATGTAAACTATTTACTTGAATGTTAAGTTAACTTGGGGGCCAAGTAACGCTAGCAAATCTAACCTATTATTTACTTGGAGACTAAGTGACTTGGAAGCCAAGTAAATTTGGAGGCCAAGTATTTTGGTATTTATACACTAATAGTAAAACTAAAAATGGGGAAAGAGAATGATAATTTTTTTTAGCCAAACACTAATTAAGGTAATCAAGATTTCAGATTCCTTTTCTCTTTTCTGATTCACCCCAACCAAACGCCGAATGATAATGAAATGAAATGTAACATACTCCCTCTGTTCCACTTTAAAGTTCATACTTTCCTTTTTAGTCCACCGCATTAATAACTTTCTATTTCTAATCATTCTACATTTAGTCATAAATATGTGGTTATAACTATTTCTTTCATTTAATTTATGTGGATTTACCGTCATAAGAACTTTAAAGAACTATAAAGTGGGACATAGGTAGTATGTTGTTCCAAAGGAATAAAAAAATTAAACTATATTTTCAAACTCAAATCATAACCCGAATTAGGTAAGTTAACGAATCGACAGATTTTACATAAATTCTCTTAGAAAATGTGACCACCAACTCTCCCCCTCTAGTAACCCTAATCTTACTAACATCCCATAAGCAATAGGAATCGATGCTTGGCATACAGAAATTAAAATAAACGTTACCGCATCCACGATCAAAATTGACGACGCAGAAAGACAAAATTTCGTCACGATCAAAATGTGATTAAGCACAAACAATTTCGTTGCCAACTAAGAGAAAATTTGTCCTATCAACATAGGTTTTGTTCACAGAGCTTATAAGATGATTTGATTATAAACAAAACATTTTTTAGTGTTTGGTACAAAGTAGTTTATTTTGAAAGCAGAAACTATTTTTGAGAAAAAAGAAGAAACTGGCCTCTCCTACTTTCAAAATAAGTCTTTTTTTTGCTTATAAACACATCTTTGCCAAACAAAGCCACAAAGTAAACCAAAGCGTTAATGCAGTTTTCAAAAAGCTTACCCGCTAGTCCGCTGTTATGATCAGAGAAAGTCCAGAGAAATTACCAAAAGAAACCTTTAGAATTGGGAGAGAGAATGGTTGTAAACCAGCTCAAAGTATCACACAAATGATCAGAATACAAATTGATACTTCCTAACAACTACTCTCTTCATGTTTATAGTCTGCTTTTCTTCTAACTGCTCCTAACCACCTGCTATAACAGAGTCTGCTCCCTTCTTATTGTTCCGTTTCCCTGCTACTGTTGATGAAGCTTGGTATTTTATTGAGAAAAACTGTTTTACCCTTCAAGATCATGACAAACAATCCTCCTTAATAACAAGCTTGAAAGTTTGAAAATCACTTTTAGAATTGAGAAAAACAACACTCCAGGGAGCTGCATTTTCAGACTCTGAAGATAAAACATTGCTGCTGCTTTTGTGTAGTTATGTAAACTAGCAAAATTTGCATCAACTTTTTTCAGCCCTTGGAATGAAGAAGGTTGACCTGAAGCACTTAATATAGAAGGAGAGGAATCATTTTGCATAACTCTGCAGCACCATTTTGCATGATGAATGAACTCAGTTGTATGAAATCTATTGCACCATTTTGCATTTTCCATGAACCCTACTGCCATAATAAAAATAGCAGCATCAATTAGCTCCTTAAAACCCTTTGGTTTGGCTAGTGATAAGCCACTCATTAATATAGCTAAGCCATTTGGCATGCTCTCATTACTAATTTCCAGTTCCATCAATGTTTCTTGCACTTTCTGATCAAGCCCCAGTTCTTGAATCTGAGAAGATCTAACAATAAAAAATGCTATAACCTCAACTGCCGTCATCCGATTCATCTCATTTCTTCAAGCAAACCAGCAATTCCAAAGTTTTGATGGTGCGGTGTTAAGATAATGATTCCAGTACTGCACATCACCATTATTATTTCTTCCTCATCAAATTTCAGACCTCCCCACAATGGTCGCAGTTGATCCTTCAGAGATAGGTCAAGACCATAATCGATTTTCTTTGTTTCCCAATAACAACATAATATGAAATCAATGAAATTCTTTGGTACTATAACCAAAGAATGGTGACCCTGGTCAAGATCCACATGACATGATAATTTCTCGGAGGATTTTGAGATAGAAAATGCCATTTTGCCAGTCTTAGAAACTCCAACATCTATAGGCGTGATTTTCTGTAAGAAGGCTGAAATCCCATGCTGCATTTGCTTCCATTCTTCGGAATCCCAAGCATTAAATAACCCGTTGAGATGAGCACCTATGTGTGCTGCATTGGTAGCAATACTTACAAGTAGAAAAACACCTCTATCAGTACCCAAGAAATGAACAAGCACCTTTGTGTACTTTTTCAATAAGGTCGGAAATGCCTCAAAACTTATAGCAGAATATCTCAGTCTTTCACATTGCAGATTCCTCCCCATGCCAATATAAGTATCTCTCTGAATCCTCACGTTTCGAAATAATGCCTTGAAAAACAAAGCAACAACACTAAAAAATTCACCAAAACTAGTACCTCCTTTGAACTTTGTTATTATTTCTATCCAAGATTTTGGAACCCCTTTGGTTTCTTCAAAAGAGAAGGATTCAACAGCTGTCTTACAAAAATCAAAACATCCACTGCCATCAAATGAATCATACTCACATACCAAGTAACATAGAAACTTATAAAATGTTTGTCCACCACCTCTAAATGTTGATATCATCTCCTCCCACGATTTAGACATTTTCCTACGACAACTGCCATCAAACTTCACTATTTTAATTTCTAGTTCGTCATGTAAACCTTCAGAATTCCCCCCAAAATTACTATGACTAGGGTACTTCAAATATAAGATAAACTTGTGGTTCTCATCAATAGTTTCCCAGCTCTCAACCTCCACAAGATCACAAAAGGAATCCTTACTGACTTTATCAAATAAATCCTCAAAAACAACAGACCTTGATGTAAGATCATCACAATTCACATTCTCAATGTTATCATCAGTTCCATCATGAATATCCACCAAATATTCCACACAATCTTCAACGCAATTAAGGATATCAACTATTTCATTATTTTCATTCGCACAATTATCTTCATTAGCGATTTCAAGAGAATCAGATAATTCGTTTTCATTTTCATATCCAATCATATCTTCAATCACGATTTCAAGATTAGCCGAAGAGTTCACCAGATTGTTACCTTCATCAATGACCAGATGCAATTTCTCAGATTCTTCTATTCCCATAACCAAAGCCTCAGCCTCCATTTGCATCCTAAGCTCATCGATTTCGTCTATTTGTTCAACACCTTTCTTCGACTGAATCGAATCTGCACATTCCGGTGCCATCCAAATCTCTGAAAATATATAATCCTCTGATACTACGACTCCACATTCTTCTTCCCTTTTCACCATAGCCATAGAAACCAATCAAGAAATCTGAAAATTTAGTCCAAGAACTCGTACCTTTAAAACCCCGAAAAATATCTAGCCATTTTGAAGATTGATCGTGCAGATATTTCTCAATAATGACAAATTTATCAGATTCTTCTGTTGAATTCGCCTCGAAAAGGAGATTGAATCTCCTTACCCAATTTTTAGGGTTCTTGCCAACAAAATATGGAAAATTAACCTCCATTTCCAATTGCGAAGAAAACCTGCTCTAATTTGACAAAATCCTGATCTGACTTGAGATTCACCAACAAATTCAGGCCGAGGAACCTCGGCTCTGATACCACTTGTTATGATCAGAGAAAGTCCAGAGAAATTACCAAAAGAAACCTTATCAGAATACAAATTGATACTTCACAACAACTACTCTCTGCATGGTTATAGTCTGCTTTTCTTCTAACTGCTCCTAACCACCTTGCTATAACCGAGTCTGCTCTCTTCTTATTGTTCCGTTTCCCTGCTACTGTTGATGAAGCTTGGTATTTTATTGAGAAAGACTGTTTTACCCTCTAAGACCATGACATCCGCCAAAACGAATTTGAACGGTCTGTAGTGGCCCACTTCAGTTAAATCATATTCGACCCACATCGGCCCATATACTTATAAAAAACACGTTGTGGCCCAAACGGGCCCAGAAGTCCCAACCTGAGCACATCACACGCTCAGCACGTGACAGATTTTTTGAAATCGAACTCGAGCGCCTTTTCTTCAACGAAAACAATAAATAAATCAATAAAAAAAAAGTCGCAGCTCCCACAATTCATATGATTCCATCTTCCTTTTTGTACCCAATCCAACGTCTCTCTACCTAATCCCTCATTTCAAATCCCCAAGGCCTCCAAAGAAAACCCCAGTTTCAAAATCTCAATCCACCCACTTGTACTCGCAGCTCCAACTGTTGTACCTCCATATCTAATTCCGCAACCAAAATGTTGAAAGCCGAGCATTGATTTCGATTCCATAAGCTAGGGTTTTTTTCCCCAGTGTGCTTCGTGTTTTCTGGATCTCTTTGCTTGAGTGGTGGTGGAGATGGAGGCGGCCGAAACCCAGGACTCGGCGCAATGCGTTAGGGTTGCGGTCAACGTCCGGCCGCTAGTCACTCCCGAGCTTCTCGTCGGCTGCACGGATTGCGTCACCGTCGTTCCCGGCCAACCGCAGGTACTGGATCTGAACTGTTTGCTACATTCTGTTCAGCGTGTGGATTTTTCGGCGAAATGATTTGGTTGGTACTTGATATTGAGATGTTTGTTTGGGTGTAAACAGGTGCAAATTGGATCGCATGCTTTCACGTTTGATTATGTGTTTGGGAGCGCTGGATTACGATCGACTCGAATATACGATGAGTGTGTGGCTCCACTTGTTGATGCGCTATTCCATGGATACAACGGTACTGTTCTGGCATATGGCCAGGTATGACATTTAGTGGCTTGCGTTGTTAAGTTTTACATGTCATCTTCATATTTTTGGCTTTAACTTCTTTAAACTGGTTATTTTTGAAGACCGGTTCTGGAAAAACGTACACGATGGGGACTAATTATAATGGCGAGGAACATAAAGGTGGAGTTATCCCTAAAGTTATGGAAACTATATTTTCGCGTGTGGAGGCAATGGGGGAGTCTAC
>JAULKM010000002.1:4877057-4896318 GCA_032355605.1 Rubia tinctorum
TTTGATGTGTGCAGTTGGCCTGTGAATCCATAGCTATTAGATGTCATTGCATATAAGGCATGATCTGAAATTGGATCTTATATTTAGGTTAATGGATGATGGTGGTAATGACTGAAAAGTGAAAAGAGACAATCTAGTGTTAGATATCATGTGTATGTATTATATAGAAATGTATAATGTAAATCTATTTGGTTTCCCTTGCCATTGGAATTTCATCATCCATGTCATAACGAGCAAGGAACAGTTTCCTATTCTGGTTCAGAGATTAATCACGTAAGAATATTTGACACTGCATTTATTTACTTGTTGAAAGCTCTCTTTTCTGGTCAGAACCTGGAGAAAACAAATGGTTGCAGCTACAGAAGCAAGAAGGGTTGATGTCCTGTGTCTAAGGCTCGCGCTAGCACACAGGATTTTGGTTGGAGGCGATAAATACGAGGGACTGCTGAAAATGGTAGAATCTGCTGTGACAGCTCTTGAGAACGAAGTGGGGCCTATTCAACAGGCATCGGTAACTATGGACCGGAGCATAGTCAATAGACTCTCTTGTGGTGCTGCAGTTCAGAAGCTGTGCACATCTGCCCTAGAAGTTTATGATTCCATGATGGGCGGCCAACACTTAAATCATGCAGATAAAAAGGAAGCACCTGGTAAAGTGTTCATCAACTCCAAATATTGGTTCTTATGATTGGAATGCTAAATGACTTTCTAGATTTGACACTGATTTTTTAAGCTTCCATTTGTAATTTAATGCAAAGAAGTGGTTGCCATTTTTATTAATAAGTTGAGAAAAAAAAAAGAGAAGTATTGATGGGACCTAATTTTAGTGAAGGTTAGGTAATTTATTGTATTGAAATTTACCAAAAATGGCTAGGTTGTATGTACCTAAAATGTGAAGATTTGCATTGAATGAAGAATGGAGGAAGCTTAACACAGTATGTCTTGACTAAACATGGATGTAAATATACGATCCATGCAGCTGACCTAGGGATAAATGTACTGATGTTGTTGGTTATGTATAGTTTTGGCTCAAATACTCCATTCCTCAATGCTTTGGAAAGAATCAAGAAACTCATGGTTGTTGATAGAGTTTACCCCATGATGCTTTCACTTTTATTTGTAATTTTGTATGTTTCACCCAATGAGGTTGCAAGGTGAACTGCACTTGATTCTCATTCTGGTATTTCTATTATCACACTGACAGAATGCAAAATCCTCATTGAGGTAATGTCTCCAACACAAGTTGCTGCTAACTTGGAGTTTGACGATCTTGTCATGAAGGATCTGTTGTCAAGCTGCAGAATCTGGCATCAAAGATCTGGAACAGACTATCCCGGGAAGCCAACCTATAATGTAGCAGGGCCTGTAAAGAGATTTGAGTTGTGCAATCTTGATCCTTCAACGGAGTACTCCTGCATGGTTTCTTTCTACACCAAGAGCGGAATTCTGGGAGCTTGGGAAGCGAGTTGGAGAACCCCAGCGCTGTCTGAAGACCAGACAGCGACACATAATAATGCTCAGACGCGGACAGAGTCAATGAGTTCAAGTGATGAGCTATCAAAAGAACCATCAGTGTTGTTCGATTTCAGAAATAAGAATGGAGTGTTGCCACCGCCTAAGAAGCCGCAAGTTTCAATAGCGAGCCCCACCTCAAATGCTCCTTCAACGCCTAGTAAATCAGACGGGACACAGGAAGTGCCACACTCGGGCAACCAGAGGCAGTCGAAGGAGTCTGATTACGAGTATGCTGTGAGGGTCATCAGAAAACTGGAGCACGAAGGACACCTAGAATCGGATTTCAGAGTGAAGTTTCTGACCTGGTTTAGCTTGAAAGCAACATTGCAAGAGAAAAAGGTGGTCAGCGTTTTTATCGACACTTTCTCCGATGACCCTCCTAGCTTGGCGGGGCAGCTTCTCGACAGTTTCAAGGATAGGATTTGCACTGATCGGAGATTGGCCTCACCCAGATTCTGCACCAGATTGTGGCACTAGCTGCCGTTCATTCAGAAATGATACTGAGATTTTATGCAGTCTTGTTGAACTGCCTTTTAAATTCATCTCTAGCAATCTTTTCGCTTTTTTAGGGAACAAATGGTGAATGAAATAGTTGAATGACGGGAGTGAAACTATTTCTTGTTTATGCATTATGCGCTGATTACCTTCTCTACTTGTATCTACAAACCTTTAAAGCCAATTCGTCAATCATCTAAACCACAGTCTACGAAATGACCAACTGCCATAAACAAGAAGGAGACTTAAATTTCCTCAACTGGAATTTTTGAGGGTTGTTAAATCCTCGAGCAGTCAGACGGATGAAGACCATCCTCAAGAAAATCAATCCTCATGTTCTTTTCTTTTTTTTTGAAACTAAATGTTATTCTTTTCATTTGTCCAAAATTAAAGACCAATTAAATTTTCATGGAATTTGTATCGATTTCTAATTAATTTCTATAATTTGTAAGTTAATTTCTAATTAATTTTCAATAGTCCCTCTATCTCAGATAAATTGGTACATTTGAACTTTGGAAAGTTAACTGCAATAATAATAATTTAAAAATAAATGTGATGATGAATCAAATAACAAATCTTGTATTTATAATAATATAATTTAGTGGTTGAGTTTGACCTAGTTTGACTTCAAAATGTATAAATATGCCAATTTTTCGGGGACGGGGAGTATACAAATTCAGTTTCCATAATGAAAAGTTATTTTCTTCCCTTACAGTATCCATCCAAGTAGCAATATGTGTTGATCTCTAATTACAAAGTACCAAATTTCGTCTCTAATTACAAAGTACCAAATTTCGTAAAGAAATTATTTACCCAAATCCTTGAGAAAGTATTTACCAAAATTTCTTACTTTCGTAATGAAGACATACCAAAATTATAAATATATTTATGATACGTTAGATTATGAAGTTGTAATGAATGCATATTTATAAGAAGTCGGCTATCCTCAAAAAGATACTTTTTATGGCAATGTTGATATGACCCAATCTTTTTTACATTATTGTTGATTTAACCCTATATTTTTTTTTTTACTAAAGTGCTGATATAACACTATCTTATTAATAAAAGTACTGATCTAACCTGAACACCATCGGCCGACGTAAATTGGAGGAGCAGCCTAGGGGTAGAATGATCATTAAAATTTTAGTTTTAAATCTATGTGGTATTTTTATCTTTTCGAATTAGGTTAAAGCCTGAATTTCTTTAGTCAACACCGAAGTAGTTCAATTTGGGTATATCTTAACCATTTCATCAAAATGTAGAGTTAGGTTTGCACTTTTAATTTTACAGGGTTATATCTGCACTTTCAAAATTTAATAGGGTTATTTTCGCACTTTACCCGAAATAGTTCTAGAAAAATATTTAAATATTATAACTTTCCAATATTACAATTTATGTACTAATTATTATATATTCCTTTTATTCTCTATAAAAAATTATAAATTTTTATTCATCATTTATTCATCATCCTTATATGTTATTAGATGATATTTTTTCCTTAAAAGTTAACTAATTGTGTGATACGAATAATTTATTTGACTTTTGATTTGAATAACTAATAACGCATCATTTAGATTACGTCTCTTGAAAGACAGTTTTTTCATAAGTTATGAAAATACCACGGTTTAAACAGCAAATTTGAAAAAATCAAAATAAAATTTTTGGGTTGTATTAATTGGGTCATAAACCTATCGATCCTAAATGTTGCATAATAAATTTTTAATATTACAACTAAAACTTTTTACATTTCTATAATTTCAATTCAACCCCGTCTTTCCATATGCCTATGGAAAGACGGTCTTTCCCAAGATTTTGCCCATCATTTAAGGTTCCAAAATAATTTTTTACTTATAAATTTATTTGAATCTTGTTATTTCTAATATATAACTCATAAAATATTTCTTCTATAAAAAATAATTTGCATGATTCTTCGTGATTTTTAATAACAATTCTTTTCCATCATTATTTGATAAGCATGAAATTGTATAGAGGTTCACTATGTATAGGTAGAATTGTTATAAGATCAATTCCATTTGTTGATCAAATTGTTATAATATCAATAGCTAGGTAGCACAAGATGTGAATAACAAGACCTAAAACTCAATCAATTATCAGATATTACATTTCCTAGATGATGCGCCCCAAACCGTAGCCGCCGTATCCCTGCTAGTTTGGCTGGGACCTGCAAGACAAAGCCCCCGGAGTGTTACGGGAGGAAGAGTCATCTACGCTTAAGTCAGAAGGAGTATCTATCAAATCAGGAATGAATAGTTGAATATACACTGTTACCTGTCTTCTTTATATAGGGAGGTGGATAGAGCAACTCCTTTGTTTGCTTGTGCTGCAAGTACTAAACTCTTTCTTGGGGCGGCCAAAAGGTTGTTACTCAAAGGTTATAACATTGTATGTAAAATGGGATAACTTGGGCCGGTTATGTTAGGTATTTGGGGCCCAGCATGAATACGCATTATCAATAAACCCCTAGAAAGTTGAGGGTTCGAACCTTGGATTCATTCCATGTTTCTTGACTTTGACTTCGAGGTTCCCTCGGACGAGGTCGTAGCTTCGACCTTCAATATGGCTGCTTCGAACTCACCGTGGACACGGGGGACGATACCTAGTCCCTCGAGAGTCTAGGGATTTACCACAGGGTTCGATATGGGATCCTCTGAATCGGCCTTGGCTCCGATCTTCGAAAAGGCTCGTTTGTGAAGGGTTCGATTTTCAGCTTTCTACTGTTAGTTACGAATTTAGGTATACAAATTCTCTTACGAACTCATCTATTTACACGGGGTCTCCGGGCTTCGATAGCGAGGAATAGAGATGACTGCGATCTCCTATTTCCGAGAGGGTTTTAGTAGGAGAAGTGGAAAGGTCATGAGGGATATGTCGCCCCTTAACGCTTTTGAGTGCATGAAGTTCGCGTCAGATTCTACGTGCGCCACTTTTCCTATTGATTTATAGAATATTTTGCCTATGCGACCCATTATCCCATGTATTCCCTGATGTTTGGCGGCTCAAGGCAATCATTACTTCTTTTCTTTTTCGGCTTCTATAAATACTTCCTCCAAAGGGCCTGTACTTATTTCTTTGTTCAGATTTCCTAAGTCTATTCCTCTTCTTCTTAAAGCCTTCGTCGTTTTCCACAGAATTTTGGCCACTTTTAATCTGTCAGCTCTGTTTGGTTCCTCCCGACCGCTTTCAATCAGTAAGTCCCCTTCTTGCCTTCTTGCCTTCTTGTTAACATGTTTTTGCTTTCTTTTTCATTTCCCAAATGTTGCAAAACATCGAGGTGAGGGGTCATCCCGTCATATTTATTGGTCGTCCCTGCTACCGGCAGAGTTGTAAACTCTCAGCTCCAGGGGTTTGACACCGTTCCTTCATCAACCGCCGAGTGTAGTTTGTCCACTGGGGGAACTAGGGAGGCTGTGGCTAGTTATCCAGCGCCGCCTCTGAATTTTCGCTGGAAGTGGATCACCTCGAAAGAGAGGGTTCGAAGGGAGATAAATATCCAGAGGGATGCGGAGGGTCAGTGCTTTATTTATGAGGATATTTTAACCCCCATCCTTGAGAGCCCCCAACCAACTCTTGTAGAAATTTCCAGCTTGGTATATAACCTCCCCTCAGTGATTAGGGTTCCCAAGGATGATTTGAGATTGGAGGTCCTTCGAGATGACAAAACCCCAAGGTCCCCTTGGGTCAGAAGGTGCGCTATATATGAGCATCACTTTAGGTCTGGGCACTGTTTTACCCTTCCCCTATCCTCTCTTAGCTTATTGAGGAGCACAAGATCAATTTGTCCTAACTCCATTCGAGCGTCATACTGTTTGTTATGACGTTCATGTCCCAGTGCGAAAACTTAGGAATTTTCCTTAGCTAAAAACTTTTTAGGTTCCTCTACTACCTTTCTCACAGCAAGGACGTAGTGCACAATGGTGCGGAAATAAAGGGGATCCTAACTCTTAGCAATAATTTCTCGGATCACCCTATTAAAATTTCTTCAAACTGCCGGGACTGGCACAAGGATTTACACCTTTGATAGCGAGGCTAAAACCTATTATGTTCCGAGCTGGAACTCAAAACCCCGGTTCAAAAACATTTCAAACTAATCCGCTCCCAAATATGTGGTTGCGGACATGGATAAAATTTAGGGTGAGTCTCTAGACATAGCTGCCTATGGGAAAAATATGTCGGGTTATTCTTGGCCACCTGAGATTTATGAGAAATGGGTGTATAGCCAGGAACTGGTTTTTATTAGGCCACCCCCTTCTGACTTCCCGAGGATCCCTTCTGCTGAGAAGAAGAATAAGAAGAGAAAGGAGGGTGAGGGAAGCAAATCCAAAAGGGGTAAAAAAGAGGGATCTTCCAGCTTTGGAGGCGGGGGCTCCAAAAAGGTTAAAGAAAACCAAGCTATCAGGGCCTTCGAAGCCCTTAGAGCCTCTTATTGTGGCTGAAGACCAGAAGGCCACCGAGGTTACAAAGGCTCCTTTTAAAAATCCCCCCTTGGATGAAGGTGTTTGCAATGCTTCAATTTATGTTTTATTTTCTGCTTGCTATTTTTTGTGATTGCTTTACTAACCCCCCTTTCTCTTTTTAGTGGGTTTTCGTGGCGAGTTCGTTGATGTCGAATTCGACGAGGAAGAGGTTCCTTTCGAAGAGATTCTTTGGAGCCCTCCTTCGACGTTTCCAAATACGGAATGGGATAGAGAGGCGGCCACTAGCCACAAGAGGGACAACAAGGGTTCTTCGAGTCGTGGTCCAACGCCCCAGAGGTAGAAGACAAATGGTGGGGCTTAGTTTGAGCTTCTTGCTGACTCCCGGGTTGATCTAACCTCGGGAGTGGCCAACCCCATCTCCTTGGGCTTGGTGGAGCCCTTCCCTGTTGAGTTTTATGGGGTGGTGGCTACCGTGGGGGCCCTCAGATCTGTCCTCTAGGATTTCTTGGCAAAGGCCTGCCTGGCTAAGAATTCCACCGCTAATGCTGCTGAGGCAATGAAGCTTCGGAAGAAGCTGAAAAGTGCTAACTCTGAGCACGAGAAAGAGCTGAGGGAACTCCGAGAAAAGCTAGCGGAGTTGGAGGAGCCCAAGAAGAAACTGCTGGAGGCTGAAGAATCCATTGGGGCTCTGTCCAGCGAGAATGCCAGGTTGAAGAGCCAAGAATGCCCTTGCCACCTCTCTGAGCAAGGAGCTTCCTGCTGAGTACTCCACCATGCTAGAGATGCACAAGAATCGGATCCAATCTTCGTAGCTCGACCACCTTTGGTGAAATTCCATCCAAGATGGTGGAATCAAGTTCCCCCTACTCGAATACTTCAAAGCCTCTAGCAGGTTCTTCACTGTGGAGGAGATTCGCAAGCTCAGTGAGGATGAAGACGGGGAATGGAAGAAGCAGGACCCCTTGACCCCGCCAAAGATCAAGCGTAGGCTCTCCACTTTGAATGCCCCCCAGCCAGAGAAATTGGGTCACAGCGTAGGAGAAAATGTATGAATCTTAGTTTGTTCTGGACATTTCTGTGCCTCCTATACTTTGAACTTAATGAAAATTTTCTTTCTTACTTTGGTGTTTTACTTACTTGTGTAATTAATTTCTTTTAGAAATTACCCTTGGTTCCTTATTGCCCCCTCCTCACACACAGAGGGGGTCTATCTTTGACTTCTTTTTTCAAGTCATGAAGAAGTGGTGTCACGAAGTCGAAGAGTGGGCTTGGGACCATCGAATAGCCACTAAGTCATACTGGTGCCGGTCCCTACGCCTCGAAGAAGAAATCTATGCCGTTAGGGAAGAGCTGTCATCATGGCGGGGCAGCCAATATAAAAATCATGGTTTGTTTGGCGAGCTGGATCGTTTAAGGGGGAGTTAGCCTTGTGGAAAAGCGGCTAGAACGAGACCCAAAAGGATATGTTGGACGAGCTAAGTTACTTTAGGGAAGATAATGATCTCTCGGCCACTGCCCACGATGAGCTAGCCGACGACCACAGACTTCTCCTCTATCGGCACAACTAACTCCTTACTGAGATGACCACCGACACATGAATTAGCTTGACCCAAGAATGCTTAAATGCAGCTAAGACATTTAAGTTATTTGGGCCTTCTTTGAGCATCCAGTCGCCTATGGATCATTACCACCTCGAAGCCCAGAAGTATCTTGCAGATACCAAGGCCCTTCGAGACGTCGTTTGGGAGACCACTTCCGAACTCGAGGGTTGGAAAAGGACGAGCCAAGCACTTCAGGTTTGAGTTAAATATTTGGAAATGTTGGTTACTTGGTTGCTTATCAGGAATGAGATCGGCTTGAAGAAGATGCCAATAAGCATCAGAGCACTTTTAAGGCCCACAAAGACAGCATTTCCAGCCTACCACCTTCGACTCGGAATGGTGGTGCCCGCTCTTATTGACTAGCTCGAGTCGTACCTTTAGAAAACTATAGATATTATGAAACATAAGGATCTCGACAAGCATCCTAAGTACGGGGAAGCTTATGATGAAGCTGAAAGGTGGCTGATGGAAATAAGGGGTAAGAAGCAAGGGGGCTCGAGCTCCTGAGGTCCTGTTAAAATGAAGTATAAAGGAAAGAAGAAAAGTGTGACCTTGTGCTCTCGGGGTCCACGTTCTTCTAGCCCTCGTACTTGGAGCAGGTCTGTATTCTCTCGCTTGGGCTCACGGGTGAACTAGAAAGACGGATCACCCTCCGGGACCTTCACTCAGCCGGCCAACTCTTCACAAGGGGTACGAGCCCTCCCGGATTGTGCGAGGTCCATACCAATTGAGATAGAGCCTTGTTCGGCTAATGCCAGCCGTGGTGGTTCCTTAAGCAGCATACAAGGGGACTTCTCCAACAGAGCGATCGAGATAGCTGAAGAGGAGGAAGACCCCTTGGACATTCCCCTTTCTCGTAGGCCTAGAAACTTGACCGACGGACTATCAAGTTCATCCCATGTATGAGGGTCGGCCAATCCAGACAGGGAGACATCAAATTTGATGAAGGATTTCTTGACTGCTATAGCCCCTGTCAAATTCGAGGTTATGAAGGGCCCCTCCCTCCTCTTGGGGGATCTATTTTACCCTTAGTAAATTTTCTGTTTGTTGTATTGTAATGTTCTATTATTTTTCTAATGTATACTGGAGTTCTATCCCCTCACCTGTAAGTCATTTACGACCTTTCATAGTTTTAAATGAAAAGGATATTTTACATCTCTTACTTGTATTTTTATTCCAAGTATCTTATGCAAGAGAGAATTTCACCGAGCATTCGTCAATAGTTTTCGTTCCTTGGACACTCATATTTTCAAAGGGGAATTTGTCCCCGAGCATTTTTCGAAGGTTTTCATCCCTTGGATACTCATACGTTCAAAGGGGATTTTGACCCCAAGCGTCTTTCAAGGGTTTTCGTCCCTTGGACGCTCATGTTTCTGTAGGGGAATTTATCCCCAAGCGTTTGTCAAGGGTCATCCCTTGGATGCTCATATGTTCGGAGGGGATTTTGACCCCAAGCATCCGTCAAGGGTTTTTGTCCCTTGGATGCTCATATGTTCGAAGGAGATTTCAACCCCGAGTTTTTTTACTAGGCACCGAGGCCTTTTGAGTTCTTTGACATTCCTTACTCATGACAGAGAGGGATTTATACCTCTTCGAACTACTGTGCGATCTAGTGCTTAGTTGGAGATTGGAACAATTTAAAGAAACACATTTTGATAGACAGGTAATAGAAACTAGGAACCTTCATTGACTTACAGAATGTACTTTCATCGAAGGTGTTTCTCAGACTATAGCTATTTTTGGGTGAGCTACTCCCTGACCTTACCAAATCTACTGTGCTTTAGGAGAATAGTATCTCCTAAGGTTCGAGATATTCTATCTTCGGGGAGTCGATTCTCCTTGAGGTGTTTCCAACACTTCGAGGACTCGGTAGGGTCCTTCCCAATTGACTACTAGTTTTACCTCTGGTTTCTTCCAACTTTTTTTGTTCCTCCTCATTACGAGGTCTCCTAGAGAAAACTAAAAATTTGAACCCTACGATCGTGGTACCGCTTGACTTTTTCCTTTACCTTGGCTTCGTTGAGGGGGGCCCTTTCTTCTTCTTTTTTCCTCGAGAATGTCTAGGTACAATTGGCGCTACTCTTCATTGACCTCTTGGTTTTCATTGCTTATGGAAAACCTTTGAAAGGTGGGCATATTTAACTCATCGGGGATTGCTGCTTTCGAACCATAGACCAGGTTATACGGAGTTTCACCCGTGAAAGAGGATTCTGTCATTTGATACGACCAAAACACACTGGGTAATTTGTTGATCCAACTTCCTCCAGCACATTCGAGCCTCGATCTAATGCCATTGACTATGTTATGATTCATAACCTCCACCTGCCCATTGGCTTGAGGGTGGTACACGCTGGTGACCTTTTGGAAGATATTGTATTCCTTACACCATCTTTTGAACGAGTCACTAATGAACTGGGTTCCATGTTATGATGGTTCAAGGGATCCCAAAATGGAAAATGACATTTTTCCAGCAGAATCCAATCACTGCACTCTCTTTTATGTTGGTTAAGGCTTCATCCTCAACCCACTTCGTAAAGTAATCTACAACCACAATTAATTATCGAAATGACCTGGGGCTTCTGGGAAGAGGCTGACAAGGTCGATTCCCCATTTGTGAAATGGCCACGAGCTATTTATATTCATCATTTCTGTTTGTGGCACATGGGTGATTGGTGCATGTTACTGGCATTGATGGAAAGATTAGATGTTCTTGTTAAGTTCATCGAATATTTTAGGCCAGTAATACCTCACTAGAATGAGTTTTTTTGCGATCGATCGAGCTCCCTAGTGACTCCCGCATGCTCTCTCGTGGGTCTCGCAGATTAAGTAGTCCATTTCATGGGGGGGGGGGGGAACACATCGAAGAAGTGGCTGCAGGTAACCTCGTCGATAGAGCACATCTTCGTGAATTACATACTTGGAAGCTTTCAATCTGATCTTTCTCACCTCGACAACTCTTTCTGGAAGTGGACCATCTCAGAGGTAGCTTAAGGTTAGTGTTATCCATGAATTTTCTTCTTCCGCTATCATTACTGTTATTTCTTCTTCAAAGCATCATTTTCTTAGCATCTCCACCATCAAACGCCCCTGCAATTGAAAATCTAAGTACGATGAAGCCAGCTTGCTTAAATCATAAACTTTATGATTCTTTTCTCGAGGGACTTGAATGAGGGTGTAATGGTTGAAATGTTGAAGGAGAGGCTTAACCACCTCCAAGTAATGATGTAAGCTTCTTTCCCTAGCCTCGTATTCCCCCTTGACTTGATGGAACACAATTTGGGAATCACTATAGATTTCTAGACTTTGAACTCCTAAGTCTTTAGCGAGTCTAAGCCCAATGATTAATGCTTCATATTCCGCTTCGTTATTCGTGGTCTTGAAGTCAAAATGTAAGGCGTATGGATAATTTTTTTGTCAGAGTTGTGAGTAGAACCCCTACTCTGCTCCATCCTGAGTGAGAGCACCTGTCCACATATAGCTGCCAAATTTTCTTTGTCCCTCCGTCATTCTCAATCGAAACCGTCTCGGTAGTTTTAACGATGAAATCTACCATGGATTGACCTTGATGGATGGTCTTGGGTGGAACTGGATATCATGTTCGCCGAGTTAGATTGACGATTTCATCATTCTCTCAGATGCCTCCGATTTGAGGAGGACCTTTCTAATTGGGTGGCTTGTGAGAAGGATGATTTTATGGCTCTAAAAATATGGACGGAGTCGTCTTGCAGCGTGGACCAGGGCCAAGATTAGTTTTTTGAGGGCATTGTATCGTGTTTCAGGGCTATGCAACCCCCTACTCACGAAGTAGATGTGGTGCTGGGTTTTTTCCTTTTATTTCACAAGTACCACGCTTATTGTCTGGGGTGAGGCTGAGATGTATAAGTACAAATCTTCCTCCTTTTGTGGCTTCATGAGGGTAGGCAAGTTTCACAAATATTCCTTTAAATCTCTAAAATCTTGATCACACTTCTGTGTCCATCCAATTTTTTTTGCCTTTCGAAGCACCTCGAAGAATGCCAAGTGTTTTTCCGCACCTTTAGAGAGGAAGTGAATGAGTGTTGCTAGTGATCCTGTAAGCTTATGGACCTCTTTGACAGTTCGAGGGGGCTTCATGCTTATCAAAGCCTCCACCTTCTCTGGATTTACTTCAATCCCCCGTTCCGAGACTATGAACCCAAAGAGTTTTCCAGCTCCCACTCCGATCATAAATTTAGCTGGATTCAGCTTTAGATTTTTGCTTCGGAGACTTCGAAAGGTTTCTTCAAGATCCAACAATAATTGATCGCAGTCCATGCTTTTGACTACCATACCATCCACGTATATCTCCATGTTTTTGCCTATCTGCTTCACGAAGAGCTTGTCAACCATCCTTTGGTAGGTTACCCCTGCGTTCTTTAGGCCGAACGACATCTTCTTATAACAAAACATCCTCACGTCCATGATGAACAACGTTTTCTGCTTATCCTCTTCCGCCATAAGTATCGGGTGGTAGTCTTTATAGGTATCGAGGAAATATAGAACCTCAAATCCTGCTATGGCTTCGACCAACATGTCGGTGGAGGGCAAGGGGTAGTTGTCTTTTGGGAAACTTTTGTTCAGATCAGTAAAGTCGATACACATTCGCCAAGTTCCTTCATGCTTCAGGACCATGAAGGGATTTTCTAGCCATTCTGGGTAGAATACTTCTTTGATGAATTCTGCTTTATGTCGTTATTACAAAGTTCAAAATTCAAGAGGAATAAAACAAGAAGATACAATTTAATTTGATGTCAATGATGGAAAATGAAGATGACAAGCAATCAAAATCAAATTAAAAATAAAAATAACATAGCCTTGATAATGTACTAATTATCGACAGGGTGGTCTATATTTTGTTAAATTTCATAATTTATTAACCTAAAAATATGACAAAATTTTGGGAAAGATCGTCTTTCTATAGGCTTATGGAAAGAAGAAAGGTAAAAAGTTCTAGTTGCAATATTAAAAATTTATTAGACAACGTGCAATAATTATAAGTTTTATGACCTGATTAATTCAACCCAAAAATATTATCTTCATTTCTTCTAATTTTCAGTTTAAACCTTAGTATTTTCATTATTTATGGAAAGACCGTATTTAAAGAGAAAAACTTAAAAAAAATTATAGGGGGCAAATTTATTGCACAAAGTCATTTACTTCTAATTAATTTGTTAGGAAATAGTAGGAATGTGTATTTCTAAGTAGTGAGCATGTATTTTCATTGTTTTGTGTTAATTATTCTCATTTTTCTACACGTTAAATGTATTTTTATATATTACTTATTTCATATACTCGAAATATATTATTTCTTGAAAGGTTACAAAATAATAAATTTTATTTTATTCATTATTTAATAAAAATAAATAAAAATTTAGCTTAATAATTCATAAATTATAAATTATAGACTTTATAAATTACTATTATTTTAATTTAAATGTGAGAGGCAAGTATTACATAAAAATCAAACCATTTTCTTTAAACAAACAACACCGCGCAACAACGGTGTAACTCTATCTAGTATCAATTTAAAGGAACTCCATCTGGAACTCATGTCCACCGACAATGTTGCTCCTGTCCACTTTCAGCCTCACACTATCATTTCTGCCATTAGCTATTCCATATCCGAAATAACCATATCCCCGTCGTTCGCTTAACATCCTACGGTAAAGTGACTAGTCCTTAGGGTTTTTGAGTCTACCCAGATCTGAGTCGCCAACTCAGATCCAATGACGGCCAACTCGGTCTTGGTTCAGGACTGAGACAACTCAACTCAGTGACGAGTTAACAGTGGGTCGAATCAGCCAGAACGACTCAACTCGGGTCAAATGGAGTCGAGTATATCTCCGAAAATAAAAGGGTATGCGGGCTACTTCTCCATTTTAATTTTATTTTTCTACTTTTAATTTTTTTTTCTTTTCAAGTGGGAGACTATTAATTAATTTATGCCTTTTTCCCTTCTTTTTTAATAAGTTTTTGCTTCCTTTAATTTTTAAGAAAATGGGCTTGAAATTATATGGGTTTTTAAAATTTTGGTATTAAATAAGAATTGTCTCTGTCAATGCTCGTTTTTCCAACAGACTGAGTCGGTAAAATTGGATTGATTTCAGATTTGATATCCAAAGAGACAGCAAGGAGAAATCCAAGTCAAAGTCGTTCAAACAACGTACTTTTGGCGATACTATTTTTTTGAGGATTTAAATCAGATCTGTAGGGCTTGATCCATTAGGATGCTTAGACCAATTATATTGTTAAGTCGATTTAATTGGTCTTTAGAGTTCTTTGGAGCCAAGTTAGAGTGAATTCTACGTATTATAAGTGATTTTTATACACTGGCAGAAAATATTTTTGGCAATTCAAACGATTAATTTCAGTCTCCTAGTTTAGGGAAATGGTTTTTACGGGTTAAATGGAGACGCACCAGATGTTTAGTTGGGGAGCTTTAATTATTTGGTTTTGATTGCCTTGGATGTTTGATCGAAAGTGTGAACAAAACACTTAGCGTGCATATTATTTTATGCTTCACTGTTTTAATTTTGATGGTCGGGTCGATATTATTGTGCCTACAGTATGTCAACACAGTGTCAACCACTTATTCTTGGGGCCCTCTTCTCATTGCCACATAAGTTTTTTGTTTAGCATTGTAATATTGATTAGGTCTTATGTGTAAATCTCTTTCAGCCACTGAGAATTTAGATTAGAATTATATAATTATATAGCGTCTCAGTGTAATGAGTTTATCACACATCATATGTTGTAATCGCACATTGTGCAAATTGATCTTAATAGAAAAGGGATGGAAACCTATGAACCTCTTTTTTTTTAAAAAAGAGTTTTTCTTTTTAATTTTCTATCAACTTTGTTTGACATATAAACTATAAACTAACTCAAATATTTATAAATTATAAGCACAAAGTCCAGACCACCCAGCCGTCAAATGGGTCATTTTATAATTAATATAATTAAATAAATGATTTGATTTATAATTATTTTTATTATTTTTAATGATATTTCAATTATTTTAATGATGTTTATAAAATATAAAAAAATTTATAAGTTAACTTTAAAAACTATATACACGAGATTCGTTATAATTTATCTAATTCTTAGGAGAACTAATGCATATGTACAATAATTGTGAAATAAATAAGAAACTAAAAAGGTATATATTAGAGGTACACTTTTCTTTATTAATAATAAGATCATACTTAAAAAGATACACCTTCACGGGGAAGAGCTCGTCAGCTAAAAACAGTGATTTCTAAAAAATAGGAGGTTTCTGGTTTTTATCTTCTTTTGTTTTTTTCGCTTTCTGAGAGATGCGTTTTCTTTGTTAAATCAGGAAAAGGAGGAAAAATGAAACATCCATTAACCAATTTTATATGGTTAATAAGGAATATCAATGACACCACTGATTAATCATTTTAAATTTTATTATGGTATAATTAAGAAATGGTTCGATACGAGACTCCAACTTAGTTCATATCAAGGTGCGTGATATTTAGCCGTATACGATGTCTAGCGCCATGTCAATAGCTGCCCTATGCTATGGTCATTGGCTAATTTACTACTCCTTCCGTACCAAAAGAATCTACATATTTTCCTTATATGGTGTTCTAGGCAAATCTGCACATTTTCCATGTTAGGAAAAAACTAACTCATCAAAAGACTTTCTTACTCTTAAACAAATAAAATTTTACACCTAAACCCTACCCCCACCCATGCCTTCTTCTTTCTTTTCCCCAAAATTCTTCATTCCCGCAGCCTAACCTCTCCCGCAACTATGAAATTCCTGCCACCATCGCTGCCGTGACGTATCAGACTCTTCTTCGCAACTCCGCCGTTCTTGCACGAGCTTTGGCGCTGCCTCAATTGTATTCATCAACGCCCTCCGACAAAACCCTAGCTACAACATCCCCGTCCGATCCCATGCCGGAGCTGATTGGCGGAAAGGCGAGATTGCAGGGGGAATCGAGATGGCGAAAGATGGAGTTGTGGAGGCGGAGAAGGAGGCGCGACAGAGGGAGGAGGAGAGGAGGAGGCGCAGTGGAGGGAGGAAGAGAGGAGGGGCAGAATGGCCTTTTCATGCAGGTCAAATCTAAAGAGATTTTCTCTCTCTGCACAATACCCAAGGACGGAGGGTATATATTTTTATCTACTCCTATATTATTATTACGTTGGTTGTATTCATAATGAATATTGCTTTTACTAATGTTGAATATTGTTTTACTGACGCCGTTGTTGCTCATCGACCGATGGTTGATTTCACCCTTACCATAACTTTTGCCTATCCCTGATTTATAATTAATTCGATTGTGATTGTAATTCCACCATTATGTCCAAGTCTTGTACAAATATCGCTCTTATCGAAGTTGAATACTGCTCTACCACTGCTACTACTGTCAATAAAGTTGAATACTTTTCTACGGCTGGTACTGTTATTGTTGTTACTACTGCTTCTACTGCTATTGAAGTTAAATCCAGTCACAGAGGAATGAAAGAAGTATCATTTTCTGATATAATTGACCTCCCTTGACACACCACCATACGGTCCATACCATACAATTGATCTCCCTTGACACACCCCCATACCCAATGCCTAAACCACACAATGCATGTTTGACTCAGTAAAGTATACCCCGCCTTTATTTCATCCCACAATTTTCATTCACATAAATGCCATGACCCAAACGGTCTATACATAGTATTCATTCCCCATACCACACCGACATACTATTCACTAGTAAATCCATCCCCTAACATGATCAACGACGTGAGGCTCTCGTCGGTGGTTCCGGCGAGCATCGCCGGAGAAAACCGAGCCCACCGCCTCTCCAACATGGACCTGGTGATGAAGCTTCACTACATCAAGGCGGTTTACTTCTTCGACTGCGAAGCGGCTAGAGGGCTGACCATTCCGGACCTCAAGAAACCCATGTTTTGGTGCTTGGATCCGTTCTTCCTTGTGGCGGGGCGGATCCGGGTGTCGGAAGATGGCCGGCCGTATATCAAGTGTACGGATTCCGGCGTTCGGATCGCCGAGGCCAAGTGCAGTAAATCTTTGGCGGAGTGGTTTGAGTTGAGTGATAGTTCCAGCTATCATCAGCTGGCTTATGATCACGTTCTTGGACCTCATTTGGGGTTTACTCCTCTTGCTTTTGTCCAGGTATCTAATTCACTAATAAAGGCACCTTTTTTTTAATGCATGCTTATCTGAAATTTTAGTTGGTGTATAATTAGTAATGATATACTATATATGACGGGAGATGTATTTGGATTAACATATAATTTTAAGAAGTAAAGTTTTATAGTTCGTTATTATATGCGACTAAAATTAACGTTAGTCAAACCATGCCTTAAATTTTTTTTCCAGAAAATGTTGACATTGTTAATGGATTTGAAGGATTACAAGTTATAATTAATTCAAACATTTCTTTAACTTATGTTGGAATCCGTCTCTTGAGAGACGATCTTTCAATAAGTTATGGAAAGACCAAGGTTTAAAGTGCAAATTAGAAAAAATGAAGATAAATTTTTTTGGGTTGCATGAATCAGGTTATAAACTTTATAACTACTACACGTTGCGTAATAAACTTTTAATATTGCAATTAAAACCTTTTACTTTTTATTATTCTAATTAAACCCTGTTTTTACATAAACCTAGGAAAATATGGCATTTTTCAAGATTTTTCCGTTTATATAAAATTTAATAAAAATTACTTACTTACCTTAGGTGACCTGTGTGTTTAGTACTTTCATTACTGTTATACTCGTAATTGAGGAGACTTTATTAATAGTAGATAGAATTCAATTTATTTAGTTAAGAAAAAGTGTCCAGTTAGATCAACTAACTAACGATTAAATCAATCATGAAAAACTTTGATTTAATAATTTTTAGAATCAAATTATAATTATTTATACATTATGACACATTTTAAAAAAATCAAAATAATATGAATCTAGTTGCAATAAATAAAAATAAACATAAATTCAGCTCATAAGTTATAATCACTACAACAAAAAAAGTTCTATTAGCACACTTATATAGAGACGCTTTTATAAGAAGTGTCCTAACGAGTGTATATTAGGATGATTATAGAATTAACGTTTGTTGTGATTGTTGACATCTTGCATATGAGTCTTAATGACATGATGACGATTGATTTGTGAGATTTTAAAATACGTTCCGACAAACATCTGATATAATATTGCTTGTTATTAAAAAATAAACAAAAACATTGTACCTAACACATGTATTATCAGTTCTGTTAACATATTAAAATATTCCAAGCATGTTTACAATTCACTTAATTATAAATTTTGTTGTTGCGGTTAATTGTCTCAATTCATTACTCGGGGACAATTCTCCAAAAAGAGTTTCTGAAGTTGAGTATGATTGTAAGTTATATCAAGGCTAGCATTATCCTAACCAAAGAGAAACTATTATTTTAAAGACAAATTCTTGGGAAAAATCATCTTTCCATAAGTATATGGAAATACATGGTTGAATTAGAATAATAAAAAGTAAAATGTTTTAGTTACAATATTAAAATTTTATTGTGTAACGTGTAATAGTAATAAGTTTATGATCCGATTAATGCTACCCGAAAATTTTATCTTGATTTCTTGTAATTTGCAGTTTAAACCTTGGTTTTTACATAACTTATGGAAGACCTTTTTTCAAGAGACGGTCTCTATTTTAAAATGCACACTTTGATTTTCAACAGTTGAATAGAAAAATGTTTGATTATTATTATATTTTATCAATGACAATTAAAATTTCTGAAAAGTTATTTTCTTGAAAATATATGTTATAACGAATATAACAAGGTATTATGGAATAATATTTATACATATACACCAATTCAATTTTATGGTCAAAATTAATTTTTTTGATTAAATGAATAGTTAAATTGCAAACGGACCAGGTGGAGTATATTATCATTCGAAATCCCAAACCAAAGAGAAAGTTACTAGTAATATACAGTAGAGATATATACAAATATAACCCTATATAGTTCAGTAAGTGCACAATAACCTTGAGATAATTCAAAATATAAAAACAACCCTAATTACTTAATGAAAGTGCAAATACAACCGTAAAGACTACTCCCTCCGTCCCTGTATATATTGCACAATTGGTTTTGACACGCACTTTAAGAAATGGATGCTGGTCAATGCTTTCACAGGGCAGAAATG
>JAULKM010000002.1:4943284-4959549 GCA_032355605.1 Rubia tinctorum
TTTCAATCAGGTTTATCTTCTCAGCCGAGTCTTGATCTTCCCTCATCGCCAAGAGAAATGACGTCGTTTGATACTGAATCCTCTAGTGAATCTTCACCATATGAGGATGTAAACGAGTAGGCGACCAAGATTCAGAAAATTTTGATCTCTCAGATTTCCTGAACATTATGGATATCCATCTATAGGACCAAAGCAATGTCAGCATATATTAATATCAAGAAGCATTGCAGACGGCTACTGGATTCACTGCAATAGGGCCTCCTGCAGCAATATATGTATATATTTTTACTCTAGGAAGGAGGGTCACCTTTTTCTGCAACAGTAATTTATCTCTTCACACAAATTGTGAGAAGAAGATTTGAGAGTAGAGCAGATAGGTATGAATGCCTTTTCTGATCTGCTGTAAGTAGCAGACTGTATAAGGTGGTTCTGAGAATGTACATATTACGGAACTGGAAGAAATAAAATGAAGCTTCAAGTCTTCCATTGTTGCGAATTCAGAAAGCAAGTTGAGGATTGACTCTAATTTTTCTACATTCAACCCAATATTTAGAATTAAAAATTTAACATACAGTGTTGATTCTAAGCTAACTGTGGGCCCTGACGAGCCAAATATACGAGTTTCGGAGGAATGCTAAAAGAAGGAAGCTCACAAACAATACTAGCAGATTCAAAGATAAAAGTGAACGCAAAAGGAAGTCGAATGGCTAATATGGTCAAAGAGGAGCATTGGTCGTCGCGAGATGGCTCTGAGAATTCGGAGGAGCTGCGAGATGTGCTCTTCGGGGACGAACTGATCACAACTACCAACCTACCACCCAGAAGAGGAGCCACTTTCAGACCTGATGAGAATGCTTATCAAAGAGGTCGGAGTTTACGTCAAGATTGTCTGGTATGATACTTTCTTGATTATAGACATTTCGCTTTGACAAGAATGCAGCTCCTCATCTCCAACTATTGGGGAGATGGAATCCATGTTATAGCAAAAAATGGAAAGTTTTACGTCATTCAGTTCGACCAAAGATCAAATCATCGTGTAGTGCTCCATAATGGCCCTGTGAATATAGCGGGTGGGCTGTTGGCATTGCTCAGACTTATCCCAGAGATGGTCTTATCACACATGAGGGTCACCAAATTCCTCATTTGGATTCGCATATACGGCCTCACATTGGAATACTTTGGTAGGAATATCATTAAGAAGTTTGCAACAGTGGTCAGGGATGCGGAAGATGTGGATTTTGGTGGAAGGATGCTGGAACATGCTGAATTTGTAAGTATTCGAGTTTGGACTCCTATTCAAAAGCCTATTGTTTCTGGTTTCTGGCTGAAGTTAAGAAGGGGTGGCATGGTTTGGATAACCATTAGTTATGAAAGAGTGCACAAAATGTGTAGGCGGTGTGGGTCATTGGGTCATACTTACTCCCAATGTCACTGGCAGAATATATATGCACTTGAACAACACATTGATGACAGATTTACAGCTCTGGGAGCTGAATTGTAGCTTGAAATTTACAGAGATCCTTCGGAAGACCTTTATACTCCTAATGTCCGTGTCCACAGGAATATGCCGCTACGGAGATTCACAAGATATCCCCCCAAAATTTCCACACAAATGCACATTGGTTGCTTCATATGCTAGAGAACGGTTTGTAGATGGTTTCAGGTATGAAGAGGAAATATATCCCACACCAGAGGAATTCTTAGAGGCAGAGGAAGAATATAATCCAGGAAGTCACCAGGGTTTGGATCTACAAGAAGAGGAACCGAAGGAAGAACCGGGGGAGTTCATCCTAGCCGAATTAGCCCGACAAAATGATATTAATCAAATTTATCTTCAAGGGCTAGCCGAAGCACTTGAAAGACTACTCAATTTACCTGAGGTCCCTGATTTCTGGGATGATTATGAGCAGAATGATCATATTTCACCACCAAGTCACCCCTCCGACGTTGAAATGCAAGAATTCAATCCATCACCTCTCCCATAGCAAACCCAACAGCATGATCATGAAAACCAAGAAAACAATATTGTCAGAACAAGACATATTGAAGGAGAAGATGGTGAGATAATTACGGAGGAATATGTGATCAATGGGGGGAGAAGGTACATGCGCAAGAAAATGATGTGCCAAGCCGTCCAAACAACAAGGTGGAATTCAAGTGTTTCACTCTCTCCGACGGAACAGTAACTGGACCTTTTTTCACCAACGGGGCATTTTCGGAAGATCCTAATTTTGGGTCTCATCTTGACCAAACTCAGGGTCTAAATTTTGAAATGGACCTCAGCATTAATTTTGGTGACTATGGTTATGAGACTGATATCACCATGAATATCCAGAGTGTCATCATTACAAATCTTCCTACAGACGCCATTGTTGAACAAAAGGAGAAAGATGATATATTGGGGAAAGGAAAAGCAAAGATGGAGCTTTTACCTCATCATACCAGGAAGAAGAGAAGTCACCTACGCCATATGAAGGGTATCTCCATTAATGAGCCAAGCAGTGCATCAATCACATAGTTACCGAGCTCAGACTCAGAACCGGAAGGTAATGATGGAATTCAACTTTATACCATACAGGATGGAGAGCCTAGCGGGTCTAATGATTTGAAATTGCAAGAGAGCAATGATGAAAATAATGGAAATAATGGGAAGAAAAGATAAATAGAGTCAAGCGATTCTGAAGGAATGGAAAAAAGGGAAGTTATGGATGAAATGACTCTCATTAAAGAAGGATGTGTGTTAGATAGAGAAAGAAATATGGAGTTAATGCTGTCAAGAGGAGCCATTTTTATTGAAGAAGAACAAACAGCTGTGGAAAATCTCATACCAGCTTCCACTTCAGGTCCCACTGATAACATTTCAGGCCCAAACTCCTTTTCTTTTAACCCAAAATCAATTTATGTCTCCATAAGGCCAAACTAAGGTCATGAAACTCTAACCCCATGTAGAAGCAAAGTCAGAAAGGCCCAAACCAAATAGTTCAATCTAGACATTTTACCCCCACCAATCCCAAAAACCAATAATCAAAGCCAAGCCCAATAACTTAAACCAATAGCCCAAAAGTTGACAGTCAGCCCAAAAACCAAACAAACCCAAATAACAAACCCAATTCAGAATGAAAGAAGCACATAACCAAATAGAGGATTCAGTTTTCTTACCTCTACAACCGACACTGGGTCAATGGAGGATGGGTATCAGAGTTCCACTGGAGTAGAGAAATGAGGAACTTGCTGAAGTATATGCCGAGCGTAATCCTAGCGTTGGAGAACAAGATGGGTTGGAGCCAATCTCTGGAGAACTTGAGCCCAATCATGAACCGGTCATTACTTCTGAAGGCCATCAATTGCAGAGCTCAGAGCAGGAACCTATGACCGGAGAACTCGATGGGCGAAAGGCCGAACTTGCTGATGGATTACTACGGGAGATGCGACGGAAGGAGGAGCTCTTGGAGAGATGCGAACAGTGGAATTGACGGGTTGTCACCACTGGAACCGACGGAGTGATGCGATCATATGTGATGGAAGGAATTTTTTTTGGAGAAGATGATGAAGGCGGATCTCACAGTGATCAAATAATGAGGGAGATAGTCTAGCTTTTGGAGAAAAAGTCTTCACCAGAAAGTGGAAATAATTGTCTAGCCAAAAATGTTTCCAAGGAATAAATAGTGTTAGTTAACACTATTGGGCCAAATGTATTGGGCCAATCTTCATGCTCGGATTCTCCACGGCCCAGTTGTAATTTCCTCCGCACTAATATTCACTGTCATGGTAATCATCGCACAGTAACTCGAATCATCTAAAGGAGAGGAAATATCATACTTACAACGACCAAATCTACAATTGCTACCAGGAATCTTATTGAGAAAAACATGGAAAGAGTCAGGATGCTTAAAATTCCGAAGATGAAAATCAGGGAACTGCAGGTACGAGCAGGGGAACATCAGTCTGGCCAAAATCAACAGGTACTCATGAGTCTATTACCCATCAAGGGTACGATAATCTGGTAGATTTAAACATGAAGAAGAAGGCCATCCAGTGGGCAATATCGGAATTCATGCCTGTGGCTGAAGTGCTTAGCTTTAAGAGAAAGAGGAAACTACAGGAGGAGATAAGAGGTGGTGTTTTCAACAAGGAAATTTGCACAGGGGAGCAGGAAGAGGACTACCTACATCAAACTTTGTCGAAATATCCGGAAATTAATCAATTCCAGAGTATAGAGCATGGGGAAATTGTCATAGTTACAGTAAGATCGTTTGAAGCAGTGATACAAACAGTGATACAAGGACAAGAAGGAGACATCTATGGTACTTCGGTGGTTGACCCACAACAACCACCAAGAAATACGTGAATCTACTCAGTTGGAACTGCAGAGTACTGTCGCATCCTCTGACAGTTAAATACTTAAACAACTCCATCAATCACTATAAACCCAATATTTTGTTTTTAATGGAAACTAAGTGTGATTATGGTAAAGTTAGTAAGTGGCTAGGTAGAACGTATTTCTCTAGCTGGGAAGTAGTAGATTCGGTAGGAACTTGTGGCAGGCTTTGTGTTGTCTGGTCTTCTGATATTGTAGTATCGGTAGTAAAAAGCTGCCAAAATTTTGTATGTTGTAAAATCACTATCGCCCAAGGCGATGAATGGATGTTGATCCTTGTCTACATCCACCCTGAACAACATCAAAGGAAACCAGCCTGGGATAATATTTATAAAGTCTTGCAAAGTACCTATCTTCCAGTACTCATCACCGGAGATTTCAACCAGGTATTGAACATCACAGACAAGTCAGGTGGCAGACCGGTATCAGCACAAGATGCTAAAGATCTTAAGAGTTTACGCAGTAATGCAAAGTTAAGTGAGCTTAGGAACAAGGGTCAATGGTTCACCTGGACCAATGGAAGGGGAGGAAATGATCTCATTCTAGAGCGTCTAGTTCACGCTTTTGCAAATAAAAATGGATGGGTTTGTTCAACAAGTATTGCCTAACTAACCATACAATCATGAGATCTGACCACGAGGCTCTCACAATTAATACCCACCCCCAGGTATAGGACACAGAGCGATATAGGAGTCAGAAGGTTTGAATCTTTCTGGATCAGATACAAACTTACGACGGAGCTGGTCAGAAGGGTTTGGAAGCCAATCAGAGACACAACAAATCAACCCCATGGGTCAGCTGAAACATCAGGTCTAAATCTCAACAAGATTGCATAATTGGGAAAAGGAGAATGTGGGGAAATTGGAATACAGAATAAAGAGGGTGAAGCAAGAACTTGGGGTCAAACAGAAAAGGAAATATGCGGATGACATGCGCGAGAAAACAAAAGAGTTGGAAAAACTCTTCACTATGCAGAATGATTACTGGAAACAAAGAGCCAAGGCAATATGGTTAAATGAGGGAGACAAAAACACATAAGTCTTCCACCAATGGGCACAAAAAAAAGGAAAGGGAGGAAATACATAAATCAGCTCAAGGATGAATGAGGAGCTTGGATTTCAAAGCAAGATTATCTCCAACATCTAGTCTACAACCACGTAAGCTCAGTTTATGTAACAGAATCGGTTATGCCTATATATGCTTTTGGACAATCAACTATGCATGATATCTTGAACCTCGTTACCAAGGGGGTAAACCTAAGCTAGCAGAGAGAAATTGAATGCCTAGTATTAACACAGGAAATAAAATCAGCCATTTTCCAGATGGGCAAATGGAAGGCCCCCAGGCCGGATGGTCTACCACCGGGTTTCTATCAACATTACTGGCCTGAAGTGGGGGAGGAAGTAACAACATCGATCAAAAGATGTTTCCAGACGTCCTGTATGCCTCCGGAATGGAACCACACAACCATCATTCTAATCCCAAAGAAAAATTGCCCGAAGAAGCCGGCTGATTTACAACCGATAAGCTTATGCAATGTCATTTACAAAATCATCGCCAAAATCCTTGCAAACAGAATTAAAAAAGTTATGGGTTTCCTTATTATAGGAAATCAATTAGCCTTTGTGCAAGGAAGATCCATTGTTGAAAACTCCCTCATAGCGCATGAACTCATTGAATTCATCCGGAAAAAGAAGACAGGAAAGCAAGTTATGGCACCGATGTCAATTGATATGAGCAAAGCATATGATTGGGTTTCATGGAAGTTTCTGGAAAAAATGTTGCTCAATATGGGGTTCCCACAAAAATGGACAGAGTGGGTTATGACATGTGTCACTACAGTCCCATATACAGTCAACCTTAATGGGAACAATTCTAGAGCTTTTTAGTCGAAGCAGGGACTCAAACAATGATGCCCACTATCACATTTTCTATTTATCATATGTCAGGAACCTTTCTCGTCAATGATAGCTTCCAAGAGCTTCCAGACTGTCTGCCCGGGTGTCAAGATTGGACGAAACGTCCAACCAGTCTCACATCTCATGTTTGCAGATGATTGTATCCTCTTCTTTAACATATCAAAAGCTGGGTCAACTAAACTTGCACATACGCTCAGAACCAAAGGTGGGAATGGTCTACAAATTGATTCAAAGAGTTAAGGAAAAGATGTCTATCTGGAAAACAGGGAACCTATCAGTTATGGGGAGAATAACCTTAAGCAAGCATGTCCTAGGTTCAACAACCCAATACACCCTAAGCACTTTCCGAATACCATCCACTGTCGCAAAAAAAATTGACAGTCACCTCGCTAGATTTATATGGGCAAGGGACACTGAAGGAAGAAGGATACATTGGAAGTCTTGGGAGTCAATGTGCCATTCGAAATGGCAAGGAGGACTAGGAATGCGTTCAACAGAACAGATGAATCAAGCCCTGCTCGTAAAGCTTGCATGGAAAAATCATTACAGACAAATAGTCTTTCTTCTCCAAGTTGTTCCTCAATAAGTACTGCAGCAAAGAAAATTTCCAGAAGGTTAAAGTGAAACAAGGGTTAACCCGGGGATGGAAGGGAATCCTATGGGCCAGAGACCTCATCAATACGGGACTCAAATGGCAAGTGGTTGATGGAAGCGCAATCAATATCCAGGATGAGTGGATCCCAGATCATTCTAACCCAATGAGATATAAGAGACAATTGCTACCCCAACTTGGGTTCAATGTGAGTGATCTTATTGATAGGGATAAGCAATGACGAATGCCCTACTCAGACTGTTTTTTAGCCAAAAAGTAGCAAACAAGATCACAGGAATACACATCCCCTTTGCTCCCTTTGGCCTCAGAGACTACCAATTTTGGGACAAGGAATGACTTGGAAAATATACGGTCAAAACTGGCTACCACGAAGCTTGGAACATAAGGGACATATTAAAACCTTCGTGCTCTTCATCTGCAGGGTCTTCAACCATTGATATACAGTTTTGGAAAAAATTATGGAATGCTAAGATCCCTGATAAAGTTAAATTTTTGGTATGGATACTTGTACAAAATGCAACACCAACGGGGCAGACACTTAGGAAAAGGAATATGGAGGTCTCGCCCATCTGTCAACTGTGTCATTCCCATTCGGAATCACCTACCCACATGATATTGGAGTGTCATTTTGCAAGAAAAGTACGAAGAATGACTAGACTGGGTTTTGATTTCCATAGGGGCAATCCAATTTTTCTCAAAGAATGGCTAAGAGATGGTTCAGAATAGCTCCTGAGGATGAAGATATACGCCTTACATGTATCACCATTTGGGCGATATGGTGCGCCAGGAACAAAGAAACAATAGAGCAACAACATGTCTCGGTGGGAACAGTCATACAAATCATCAAGGGAATCCATTCGAAAGATGTGCAAGACTCAACAAGAACAAGAGTTCTAACGGACCCCAATGATCAACAGGCAAAATTGGACCAATTGACTGCTCAACCACAAACAATTGATCCTTAGCAGGAAAAGGTGGGGGGATATACAACTAATATGGCAGTCGCATGAAGGTCACTGAAACCCTATCTACACTACTTGGACGCTAGTCAACACATATGCAGCATTCAGATTACGGGACGGCAGTGCAGTTGCAACATGGTGGGTATCAAAAGGTGAAGGAAGTCACTACTGGTATGGTTCAAGGAAGTGTCAAGCACTTTCAGCTGTTCAAACTGAGACTGTCGCTATCTATGAAGCAATGGTGGATGCAAGAAAACAAGTAGTCACCCACGTCTGGGTGCGAACGGACTGCGAAATGGTACTTAATCACATTCGTAATTTCCCAAACGTCCCACCAACATTACACGGACTTCTTAGGACCATCATAATGCTAGCTATGGTGTTCACCAGGATACACATAATGAAAGTCCCTAGGATAGTTGTAATGAATGCACACAATTTGACACGTTTTGTAATAGGTGGAACAAACATTTTCCAATCATATGTGATAATATAAGCGATCGACTCTTTGGCTAAAAAAAACTAACAAATCCAATTTGTAGTGGGTTGGTCTAGCTTAATATCTACTTACTCCTTACCACCAGTAATGACATATTTACTTTTTTCAAAGTCAAATTTAATAAACTTTGATCATAAATATAAATTAATATACATATAATAAATTATCATGTGATATATTGTTGAATTCATCTTAATATATATTTTTTAAATATTAATTTTTATACAAAATTGATATATAGTTATAAATATTGATGGTCAAACATCATCTTGGAAAACCGTGAAGAAAAAAAACCCGTTGGAAACTAGTGGGGTGGATCCAGCAAGCCTTCCCCGCCATTGCCACGTCATATTATTTTTATCAGAGCGACCCCTTATGATACACCAAATATTACAGCCCTGGTTGAATTTGCTTTCAACTTTTCTGATTTTGTCTTACTTCATACTGCATCATACAGTTTTGCACACATATTCATTCCATCCCCCTAAATTGTTGCTTTACGTAAAAAGTGTTTCGATTCTCTGAGCTAAAAGCTTGATTTTTCATTCTCAGATCTCGGGCGAGGAAAACCCCGGGAGAGAAAGGAAACGGGGAATACATTGACCAAGTTCATCCACTCGATCAGGTGAGAATCTTTTTTATTTCTTAATTTCACATGTTCATTTATTAATTGCTTGAAGTTGTTGACTGTTCTATTTTTGCTGTTTTTTGTTTCTGATTTCCCCCCTCTCGTATATGCACGCGTTGTGGTTCCGATCAAGTTTGTATCCTTTTCAGTTATGAGTGTGTGTGTGCATTTGGTGGTGCTGTAGCGATGATGAACTCGAGTTTTCCGATTTTTATTCTTCTTTTGGGTAGAGTTAAGTGTGGAATGGTTCATTTTTTGGGGATTCTAGTATGTGATCAAGCAGATTATGGCCGGGCTATAGTTCATGAGTTTGTTTTTTAATTGGTACAGGGAGAGTTGTGTGTATGAAGTGATGATGCTGATTGTGCATTGGCTTTCGAAGTCTTGAGGTGCTGGAGAAACATGAATATTGTTAAGGGTGTAGCTGACCTTATCCGAAGGAGCTCAGTTGGCTTGAGTGAAGAAGTTGTTTCAGCAGCACCGTCTACTAAGAATTCATCTCTTCCTTCACCTGCAATCCGCTTCGGGTACTTCTATGTCAGGACTAGTTTTTACTATTTCACAACACAGTGCTTTATTTATTTTTATTACCACTGTTTATATTTCATTGATCTTCCAACAATGTGTCTAACCAAATTTTGTCGGTGTGCTACCTAATGGAATCACTTGAAGTCAATTCATAGCTTTAGTTGCTTTAGTTTAGTTTCTAAGAGAGATTAAGCTTACGATTATCGCTGGTTAAGATTCTATTAACAAATCTATGTACAGATTTATCTAGGCCTAGGATGAGCCTTCTCTGCTTAGGATAATGCTCAGTCATTAAGCTTAAACTGACCAGTAGTGGGGAATCAAGTTTGGCTTTGCATTTCTTCTAAGTGGAGTTATATGCACTTTTTCGTTGCACTCTTAGTTAGAATAGAGATGGTTTATTGTAGAGGGAAAAAAGGAACTTGTGCGTTGTTTTGTTATGAAACTAAATTCAGTCATGTTCTTGTTGAGATTTGTATCTAGGAATAGTTAACTACTAGCATTCTCTTCTTCTTTCTTTCTTCTAGTTATTATTGTTATTATCTGTTATGATATGTATTGAGACTTTCTTGAATTCACCTCTACCGTTTACAGTGATGTCGGGGATGAGGCAATTCTTAATACTCTCTGGGAAAGATATGAGAATTCCTTTCTGGAGGAGGTATCAGTTTTATTTCTCTATTCTGCTAGCTGTGCTGATTGTTGTTAATGTTACTGCAGTTTTAGATTTTTATTGTATTGGCAGTGTATTGTTCTGGAACTTTGTAACTACCTCTCATTTGCAGGATTACTTCCAAGCTTCTTATATCTGAAGCAAATCAATTATGTTAGATACTGTGGATGAATACATGTCAGAGTGATTTAAGATTTGTTATACTCCTATGTGGTTGACATTGACAGGGAGTGTGGTTTCCCCCTTCAGGACTCTTCCTTGGCATTAAAGCCAATTTGTTTATTTGGGCGTTGTGATCTCAGAAAGTGTCATTAATGTGGTCCATTTGAGTGGATGTTAAATGACCATTCAGAGAGAACTTGTTTGTTTATCATGTTGGTGATTTTCCTTCCCTTTTTGGCATTATCATTACTTACGTAGAACTAGTATCTAGCATTTTGTCTGTAGTTTGTGGAGACAACTAGATGCAAGATTTTTTGTTTTGAAATTTTCTTATGATTTGTTACTCGATAGGTATTACTTGTCCCCCAGTCAAGTTAGGAAGATTTTCTTTTCATATCTTTTGGTAACAATAATTTAAACCGGGCATTCGGATGTGGAAATTGCAAAGTACAACCCCATTATAATCCATATACAGCCAGAAGTTTGTGAACATCTTTATTTAGCTTTACACTCACTCAGCTTCATGAGTCATGACTATTTCCATGACAACCTAAGAATTTGGTGCTGATTTCATCATTTTCATGTGTCCTGGTGTATGTGTTTTGACTTGGGAATTTTTTTAATTAAAGCATTCTGTTAAGTTTTATTTAACATTATAAGTAAATTGTATACATGTATTCCTGAACCACATTGCAGACCGACGCCCTCACTTTCCAATATTCTGGTTGCGACTTAAGATTTGACTCGTATAAGTTGACTGAGTAAATCTCCATTTTAATTTACTTATTGCAGGCAGAGAGGAAAAAACTATTGAATGTCTTCATCAAGCAATTTACAGTTGTATACCAAAACTGGGAACCAATTAATCTAGGCCACTCTCATGATGGTGCTGGCACTGCCTTATCCTTGGAAAGTTCTGAATCTATTGATAATGTTGTGACTGGCTGCTCTTTTGGTCACCCTGCTGAGGTTATTCATGTAATGATAAAAGAAGTGGAACGGATTCGTGACATTGTTAAAGAATGTAAGTGAATCCTTTGTCTTTTTTGCACAAAGAAAGATTTAACATGTGGAATGATTGAAATTAATTCTTGCTGTTATTCGCTCTCCCAACTTCCTGGTGTGCTGAATGTTTAATTTATTTGCTTTCTCATAGTTCACACTTCACAGTAAAATTTCTAACCCTATATTTTCTGTCCCTCCCTTTGTCCGTTGTGATTTGCATGGTGATGGATAACTGAGACTCATTTTTATCAGTATGCTTCAATTCATGTAGTTTTGTGTTTCTAAACTTATGGTCAGAATGGAATTGAAATTTACTTGTATGATGAGTTTTTCTACACATTTTTATCAGTATGCTTCAATTCATGCAATTTTGTGTTTCTAAACTTATGGTCACAATGGAACTGAAATTTACTTGGATGATGAGTTTTTCTACTCACCCTCACTGATCATCGGGTTTTTGTTACTATCCTGTTGTTATCTACAGTTTGGGGAATCTTGTCGTGGCCTAATGTCTGACTAGTGACTTGCATACTTTTCCTTTAAATTATGTGTGCTTATGCTGAGGAACAGCAACTAAGGTTTATTCTTTTCAGTACTCAGATTATAGGGAAGATTGAAATGTTTGGCTGAGTTTGCATTTCTGCTTGACCTGTCCAAGTCTCAGTTGACTTTCTCTACTTAACTTTCTATTGATTCTTGTTTGCCTTAATGTATTTTTTTTGTGTGATTGATGCCTTTTCATCCTTCTTTCTGCAAAGGGAACATTTATATCAAGTTTTGGTATTGATTGCTTCTCTGTTATAATTCACTCAATTGTGCACAGGCAAAGCTGATAATCATACAAGTGGCATCACTTATGAAGGGTTACCCATCTTAGATTCTTTGGCTGTGATTGTGCGGTCAATGCATAACTGCAAAGTGTTCGTTTACTACGGGGGTATTCACAAACTTATATCCTTATTGAAAGGTATGAATATCAAAGATTGCATCTTCTATATCTACTGGTTATCCTATTTGTCTGGTCATGTGAGTAGTTAAAAGTTTTTTTTGTTCTTCCTCTGGATTAGAAAAGTGACTTTATTTTATGAAAGCCCTTGTCTATGCCCCTTCATCAAATAGTTTCAGATAAAATTTGTGCTTGTTGATCTTATTAATTTAACTTCTTTAACAGGCATCTAAGGACCTTAACGCATTAAGCTGGGAACCTGTTTCTTACACTCACATTTGAATGTATGGGTACATATATAAACAAGATGGTAATATGAATGTAATGTTGACTTTGTTTGAAGGAAGGGGGGTTTTGGTGGGAGGGAGTTTTACTGGTTGAGGGTCCACGGCTCTAGAAGGCTTGTTATGTTACTCTAGCCATCGTGAAGATTGGTGACAGCTAGATGTGTTTGGTATATTGGTTTCCATTCTGATAACCCCACTTTATTGTTTGTTTGGTCCAATTCAACTGCGGTTATGGGAATGAAGCAGTGGCGGATGTACAACCTCCAGCCCCCGCCAAGAAATAAATTACTAGGAGTAATTTTGAATTTTTTTCCTATCAGCACCCTTCTGTGAAAAAAAAGGAAAAAATGAAAAAAAAGGAAAAGTCAGCCCCCGCCCAACATATCCCCTGGCTCCACCCCTGGAATGATGGTTCCATGATCTGATATACTCTTTTGGGGCATAATATCAAATTAATGTCTATTTCAAATGTTTACTGGGGAAAAAATAGAAAAGATGTGTATATCTCTCTTCTGTGGATTCAGTGGCTCTTTTAGCTTGTTTCTCCTGTGATTTTGCTGTCTGTAGAGTCGCAGTTGTAATGATTAACCTGATTAAATGATTTGGAGGTACAATATCCCTCTGATGTCTGTCTTTAGAGGTACAAACTTTATAATCCACAAATTAGAGTGATTAATCTGAAGCATATGATTGAGGATTAATCTGATCTGATACAGTTAATATGGTTTTGGTAGGAATGCATAATACATTTCCTTTGTCCTTGGGGGTAATCCCCTCTCCCCTCCCACACTTCTATTTTGTTTTCTTTAGTTTTTGATCTTATATAAACCAACTTATGCTCATCTATATCACTGCTTGGTTGGGGTTTTATATCTTATACTTAATATCTGCTAATAATTAGAATCCTGTACTCAAACATTGAAAACACAATTGTTATCTCAGAAGCTGTGATGCAGCTCAGGCCAATCAGCAATGCTCTTTCAGCCGATGAAAGTTTGGCACCCTCACTTTTAGAGAAGTCTGCCATTCTACAGAAGATATTAGTTCACGTGGTTTTGGTATTGTGTAATTTTGTTGACTTGCGTTCTGGTCCATGTGAGAAGAAACAATTAAGTGACGGCATCCAGGATTTTTATCAGTCAAGGGCTGGTAGAGCATCAGCTGAACCACCTACGGGTCTGAAGTATATTGTTTCTGAGACAATGTTGCAGTGGCATCATAAGTCCATTGCTTCTCTAACGGAGTCTGGTGGCCTTCTCTGGTTAGTAGGTAAGGTAGGCAACTTCCTGCTTATTGTGTTCTTACTTGTCAGTGCTGATAAACCAGTTACAGAGCACTTGCAAAAAATGTGAATGCCTTGAGGTGTATGTTGAATTGATTTTTCTGGTCCGGTCATTCTAGATGAAACATTGCATGCCTTATTGATTGGAATCTTGATTTTATTGCTGTGTGTCCTTGAGTAAATTAGGTTTGTGGATGCGAGTTCTGTAGAAAGCTTTTCTACTCTTTGAGATGGTTCTGGTGTTGAAATAGTCAATGCATCTGCCTACTCAGCCTATGCAAATTTCATTCCATTTCCAGTTACTTGGTTACTTAAACAGGATTACAGTAGATGGTGATTATTTGGTGTTTGGTTTGTTGTATATCTGCAATCAGTTGCTCTACCCTTTATCTATAGCATGTTGAGCTGAGGTTGTACTATAATTATGTGCGTTGTTAACAAATGACAAGATGCAGCAGCATTATGCCTCAATTTCTTTTGTTGGGCAAACTATTAAGAGAAAGTAAGATGACAACATTTCCTATGAGCAAAAGTGATCTTTGATATTCTTTCAAATGTTAAAACAACTGACAAATGTATTGTGCTGAAAATTGATATTCTTTCAAATGTTAAAACAACTCATATATGTCTTGTACTGTGTTGTATTATTTTTCCCCTCATCTTCTTTTATAAGCACAGTGAGATGAAGGCTTAGTTTTGATTCTTTAACAAGCACATGAGATGATTGGCTATTTCAAAAAGTATGTATAGATCCTTAGCTGTAATGAGTTATTGTCTTAAGCAAGCTAATATTTGGCTTACCTGTTCCGTGATTTGCTAACAACTAACAGCTGGGATTCTGGCTTGAGTCTTGGACTGTTCTGTCTGTCAGAAAGTCCCTTGAAAAATCAAAATGTCACCTCACTTTGTTCATTTCTCTAACTCAACTAATGGATTTTCACATAGTTAGCTGTGATTTTTGTCAAGGGCTAGATTGTAGTCTAACCAATAAATATGTGTATCTATGGAAGTAACTAGAAATGATATTCTCTATGGTCTTAGATGAATTATTTGTTCGGGAAAAAATATGGCCTCAGACTAGTGTTACTATTTGGCCATTTGCAAGATGTTCTGTGTGTTTCTAATAATTTTTCTGGAAATTACATTTCAGAGCTGTTACGTGTGCTGAGAAGAGTAATAATGAAAGAACAGTGGATGGATCTCTCACTTCAACATTTGACACTCAGAACTCTTCGGTTGTTGTTAGCTGATAATTCTCGTGGTCAAAATCATTTTAGAAGTGTTGGGGGGCTGGAAGTTTTGCTGGATGGGCTAGGAGTTCCATCCAACAAATCTATTTTACCAGACAATTCCTTACTCAAAGGAATATCGAGGTTATTATTAAAACTGATGGGTTATATTGTATGCATATTTTTATTTTCTCCCACAAAGCTTGGTGATATTGTGCTTTAGTTTTACAAACCACATGATCGTTCGTCCTTTTTGGTTAGTTTTACAATCTCTTTCACATGAAAAAATTTCTGCTTTCTATATTATATCTGGAAAGGCTATTTATTTAAAAGCAACCTTGGGATTGTATGTGTTGTTCTATCTTATTGATTCTGCGATAGATGAATTCTTCTCCTTTGTCAAATTTTGGTTTGGAAAAATAGGAAAATTTAAATTTGTTTGTTTGTGAGAAAGCCTGTTGGTCTGATGTCTGCCATTTAGTTACATATTGTTCTTCATCATAGAGTTTGAATTAGTCCCTTCAGCCTCAAATAACAAATTTCTAATGTTTGGTGAGTGCCAAACTTTGGACGTTGATGAATTCCCCCCATTAGATTCTCAGTGCGTTCATTGCCTGATAGTCTTTATTTTTGTTTGCTATCACGTCCTTGTATGTTTTCTGTGATAACCATCATTCAATGTGAATTTCTTTACTCATTTTCTCATCCCTTAATGTATGGTTTTTCGTCTTTGTTTTCAGAAATGAAAATCCATTGCTGCCTATATTCCAACTTCATGTTCTTTCTTTGGAGGTGCTTCGTGAGGTTGTGTATCCTTTTGACCCCTGAGATATGTATGTGTAACTAGTCGATGGAGTGCTGAGCAGAGAGTGCCAGCATACATCAGCATATAGAAAGCATATATGTTTGTATTTTGCACTGATCGAGAACTTATATTTACCTTTTAGAATCCGCTGCTTATTAATGAAGCTACCAAATGACTGTTTTGTGTATATGCTTTTATTAAACTTCCTCTCAATGTGCAATCACATGAACTGTGGAAAAACTTGTTGCCCTTAACCAGCTAATAGCTTTGGGAATTTGAGCAATTTGCAGTTCATATCTGAGAATGGAAGAGTACACAAATTTGCAAATAGCTTTTGTTCACTCGCATT
>JAULKM010000002.1:5000521-5020630 GCA_032355605.1 Rubia tinctorum
TGATGTTTTTCATTTTCCGGATGAGTTTTAGTTGATATGAGTCGTTTTTTGGATTATATTGGTTGATATTTTTTGCTTTTTTCCTCTCATGTTGATGTTTTTCATTTTCTCGGTGAGTTTTAGGTGATACGAGTTGATGTTTGCAGTTTTGGGTGACATAGGTTGATTTTTTGTAGTGTTTTTTTTCTTATGTTGACGTTTTTCCTTTTTTGGGTGAAGTTTAGGTGATAGGAATTGATATTTTTAATTTTGGTTGATATTAGTTGATTTTTGTAGTTTTTTTAAAAAAAATGATAATTGAATTTTTGTTGATGTTTTTATGATTTTTAGTATATGTTTTGTTAGTTGTACTCGACATTTTTCAATTTTTTTATTTTAAATATTTTTGCCGTATTATTGTTTTTTATATATTTTTTGCTCCAATTTTTTAGTTTTTTTATTTTTTATTTTTTCGTTGATGCTCTGCTATATTTTGATGATGCATATAACTTTCAGTTCGATGATTATATTATTTTTTTGCATTTTAAAAATATTTAAAATATTTTTTTCGCTTTTTTGAGTTTTTTTAAGATTACAGATGACGGAAAAATGATGGAAAAAATTGGACAAAAAAACTCCTGTAAAAATATTAGTGATATGTCTCTGTAAACTTATTAGAAATAAATCTCTGTAAAATTATTAGAGATATGTCATTGAAATCAGAACATAGTTAGAATTGCATAAAAGCCCATGTTTAAAGTTTATGTTGCCTCAGAGGAGACAATCTCTACATATTATTATTTGTTTTAACTTTTAAAATACAAATTTAATTCTCCCTCCTCTCAAATTTGACGCATTTTATATTTTTTCCTACTTTTCTAAATGAGAAAGTCTTAGAAAAATTGTCATTTATTAAAATTTATGGATAGTTAATGGTGACTTTTATATAAAAAAAATATAAAGTGCGTAAAATTTGAGAGGAGGGAGAATTATGAAGAAAGTCACGCAGCTTTATAAAGAAATTTTATCCTACGCCGGGCTGCCTTCAAGACCACGCAGACCCCACCTTGCTTACGTGTCAGCCCCACGAGCAGCCTCCAACCTGACGTGGCACCCAGAGCGGCGCATTCTCAAACCCTCCAAAGCGCACATTAGCACCACCCCGTCCCCCACAGAAATTTTAGTCTTAGTTTTTTCCAACCATTTTGTAGTAATAGCAGCATCCTTTTCCCACTGCTAATATTAAAAAAACTACACACCATCTTCTCTCCCTCTTTTGCACTCCTGCTCTTCGTCACTGCATTCTCTCTCACACACTCACACACTCACACACTCACACACTCACACACAGTAGCGCCTCTCTCTCTCTCTCTCTCTATAAACACACAAAGCGCATTACTCGCCTTATCGCTTACATAGAAGCTCGCCCACCATCGTTTAACTATATATGCGTGACGCGTCACAACATTTTCACATTTTCGGAACTCCGGCAGCTTCCGCCGGCGTTCATTGTCGGTTATTAGCGCTTGCGGAAAATCGTATTTTCGGTTATATTTCTCGTCGGCGAAGGTTGGGGTGAATTTTTTGGTGTTGTTTTGATCGCCGGAATCAGTCGTTGAGTTTCCGATCGGTGCTGTCGCTATCGGAAAAGTTTAAACCCTGTGAGTACTCGTGTTTGATTTGATTTTGATTGAGACGTTTGCAGGAAAAAAATTTGAAATATTGGATTGGTGATATAAAGGAGAGCTGACTTTTGTGTTAGGTAGTTGAATAGTCGTAGTCTCGTAGAGAGGGTGATCACGAGAGGCGTGTGAAGAAATGCCGCATCGAACTACTTACTTTTTCCCCCGGCAGTTTCCGGAAACCCGTGAATTCGAGTCCGAGTCGTCCAAGTTTTTCATAGATCACGAGAAGAAGTCTATTAGCTCAACTAACAGGGATAGGGATTGTAGCTGTAGCGTTAGTAAGGCTAGTAGCCGCGAGAATGATTCCGCCGCCTCAAAGGATCGGGATCACGATGCAGTAAGTGGAAAACAGCTGGCTGCTTTTGTAGGGTGGTTGGCGGAGAAGAAGAAGAAGGAGACCGGTATTAGCTCCAGGATCGGCCACGTGAGGTGCAAATTGGAGGATTTGAATGATGAAGATGACGAGCATCAACACCTGCTGCCGCCGCCGGAGACTATCAAGGTTGACCACCAGCACACTAGCTTCGAGCGGCTGGTGTCGTTTACCGGTTTGCGCAATCACAATGAGTTTGGTGGCGGTGGAAACGGAGGAAAGGAGAGTGGTATGAGTAGAGTGCAGTCTCTGCAGCGGCCGTGTTCTTTGCAGAGGCTTTCAAGTTTGGGCAGCACGAGCTATGCGGGGAGCTTGTTTTCGGGTGGGACCACGGTTTGTGATGGTCACTGGACTAGTAGTAGCACGGGGGTTAAGGACCTCGTGGCCACGAGGATAGAGGAGGCGGAGGTGGTGGTGGTGGAGGAGGAGGATGAAAGGGCTGATAGTAAGGATACGGTGGCGCAGAAGTTTAAGGAGGGCTATTGCTTGCAGATGGCGGTTGCTAAACGGATTACTGAACAGGCCACGCTGGGCAGTGAGTCTGAGTGCAGAGGTGCTGTTTCTTCTGATGCAATTACTGTCTCCTATAGTCTCTGGGTACTTTTTCTTCTCCTTTGTTAATTCCCAACTTTTGGAAATGCCACATTTCTTGCATTTATGAAATAGATGTGCAATTAAGTGTCTGGCAGATGTGGTGTTAGTATGTGGGAATATGTCTTCTTATAATGTATAATGTGGTCATTTACATATCTTAAGCATATATCTGTTGTTTCCTCAATTTTTCCAGGTGAATGGTACCTTGTCATACACAGATAAGATATCGGATGGGTTCTATAACATTCTGGGTATGAATCCTTATCTTTGGGTCATGTGCAATGACTTGGAGGAAAGTGGACGGTTGCCGTCTCTGATGTCACTCAAAGCCACTGATCCAATTGATTCATCGATGGAGGTGGTTCTTGTTGATAGGCGTGGTGACTCGCGGCTTAGGGAGCTGGAAGATAAGGCTCAAGAGATCTTTTTCGCTGCGGAAAATGACTTCGTGTTGGCTGAGGAACTTGGCAAACTTGTTGCCCTTCATATGGGGTAGTTTAAAATTTTCAGATTTTTGCTTGGTAGATGAACTTGTAAGGTTGTATGAGGGCTTAGACTGATATATGTGCTTGATTTTATTGAAGGGGCTCTTTTCCTGTGGAGAATGGTGATCTTCACATGCGATGGGCATTTGTCAGCAACAAATTAAAAGATTTCCAAAGGAGCATTGTTCTTCCAATTGGTAATCTGTCCATGGGGCTCTGCAGACATCGAGCTATCTTATTCAAGGTGAATATTTGAGATGTTTTAAACCACGATAACACATTGATTCACATAGGAGCGAATGGGAATGTTTGGATGATTATAAATGTGAAGGTCAAGTAAGGTATCAGGAGTGAATCTGGTTACTTGACGGTGTGTCTGTTGATTGTTGTTTTCCCTGGGCTTAAAACAATTCCATATTTTTTACTCTTTGTTCCACCTTGTAAGTGCAGAAATTGGCAGATTACGTAGGTTTGCCATGCAGGATTGTTCGAGGCTGCAGGTATTGTGTTGCTGACCATAGATCTTCTTGTCTAGTGAAAATTGTGGATGACAGAAAATACTCGAGGTAATCAACAATTTCTGTTTTTGAACATTTTCTACATGGTGTGGCATTGAAGCAGGAATCTATCATGAATGATAAAGGAGGATATCAAAATTCGAACAATTTAATGCCACTCTTCTTCTAAATAGCTGTATATGTAGCAAGCTTGGGATCTTTCGTTTATTGAAGTTTTTTATGCATGCTTTGGCCAGGGAGTTTGTAGTAGATTTAGTTGGGGAACCAGGGAATGTACAAGGTGCAGACTCCTCACTGAATGGAGTACTTTCCTCAGTGCCCTCACCACTTCGGGTCTCTCATTTGAAAGAGTACCAGGACCCTTGCTGTGGTGGTCATATACAAAGTTCAAAGGGCATACCTAACTTTCCTGGAGGTTGTTGTGATACAGGTATGTAATATTAATTATGTATTGTCGTGTTCAAGAGACGTGCTGATTTCAGTTTGGTGCATATTATTTTGATTAACTTTTTAGTAACTTTTATTGGGTACAGTCATAAAGTCCCGTTTTGAACAAAGTTTTATGCTGGCTATCAACCTCAAGCAGCGTCCCTCTTTCATCTGGATTTGGGTTATGGTAAAAGTGTTTTGCTTAGGTGGAACTATTAGTTACTCTAAATGTAATTTTCTTAGATTGCTTTACTTCAAATTTTCTCTATCCAGCATCTTATAGAAATCTTGTTGAGATCATCAACTGATTGACATTGACTGAGAGTTGACCAATCTGATTAACACGAATGAACATTATCAGTTGATCAATTGGACAGACAGTATCAATTGGATTGACAATGAATCTTGATTAATAGGTCTACTGTTTCATTTCTGAAGCTCTATTGCTTTTTGCAGGTAATGGAGAAGAAAGTAATGGAGTTCAGGACAAAAACTTGCATAGAAATGAGAGGGGCGGAAGGTATTGCCTGACCAATCAAACATCAGTGAGGGCACTATCTGCAGCTGGGATAACCATAGATAAATTCTCTACATCTAGTGGAGAAAAGGCTATTAGTAGTCAAAGATACAAAAATGACATCACCGCATCAGGAAATTCAGTCTCATGTGTGCCCGGCATGCAACTTGCTCAGTTGACCTTTCCAGTGAGACCAATGGAGGTTGAGAGCAGACCCGAAAATCACAGGACAAAGCATCCTGCTGAAGGCCATACAAGATACTTGAATCTTGAACCTTTGCTTGCAATGGATTGGCTTGAAATATCATGGGATGACATACACATGAAGGAGCGTGTTGGCGCTGGTAGTTTTCTTGCTATCGTTTTTATGAACTAATAATGAGTTAATAGAATTTTCTCTGCCTCCTAGACCTTTTGACTCTATAACTTAAATCATCATTTTCAGGTTCGTTCGGGACAGTACATCGAGCTGAATGGCATGGATCAGTGAGTCACATAACTTTGTTTCTTGTGGCTATGATGTATGCAATTTCCATGAGAATATATACTTTTCAATTCTAAATGGTGTTTGCGATATTCTATGAAAATTATATTTTTTCTGAGTTTTTTGTATTTTTAAAACCAGATGTGTATTGTTGCCTGAGTTTGTAGTGTTTATGTCCATTACCCTATACTTAGTCAAATACAGATTAACAGTACATATTTGTTTGAGGATGAGATTGTGGATCCTGAACTCCCTTAGAAACAACATCTCTCTTTCATACTGATACCTACATGGGTTCAGAAGCTTTAGGACTGAGATTACTTCTCATTTGCAGGATGTTGCTGTGAAGGTACTGTCAATGCAAGATTTTGAAGATGATCAGTTGAAAGAGTTCTTGAGGGAGGTGAGTTCTGCAAAGGCTTTATTGCCTTTTTCCATACTGGAGTGACTGTTGATTATTTGGCTTCACAGGTCAATTTTTGTTAATGATAAACCATCACAATTCACAAGACAGTTGCTTCAATGACTATGACATGTGTTGTTGACTGTATATGTTGTTCTGGATGGAAGGAAATGCAACTTAGTCAGTCTGTCGTAGGTTTCTTGTTGTTTTGGTGTTGTGAATTGTTTTGCAGAACTGTGCACAGTGCTAATTGACATGAGTTTATGGTACAGTTTTTTAATCAGTTATTTCATGTCTTTTTAAAGGTTGCAATTATGAAACGTGTTCGTCATCCAAATGTGGTTCTCTTCATGGGAGCTGTAACAAAGCGTCCACATCTATCAATTGTAACTGAATATTTGCCAAGGTATTTAGTTCTCACTTCCTCTAGAAAGCTGTCAATTTTAGTACTGTGATGAAAATAATGAACTAGTTTATACTAATTGTTATGTAGAGGAAGCCTGTTTCGCTTGATCCACAAGCCAGCGTCTGGGGAAATATTGGATCAGAGGCGGCGACTAAGAATGGCTCTGGATGTGGTCAGTCAGGATCATGAATGTTCAAATCATTCTGATTTGTTATGTTGTATGATCTTTCTGATGCATATTATCTACAGGCTAAAGGAATCAACTACCTTCATTGTCTTAATCCCCCGATAGTTCATTGGGACCTCAAATCTCCAAATCTCTTGGTCGATAAAAATTGGACTGTGAAGGTACAACAATATTTTTTTTATGCTACAAGTTTCCATCAGAAATATTAGAGCTCCACTAACTTAATGAAACCAACTACTCAGGTTTGTGATTTCGGTCTGTCAAGATTCAAGGCGAACACATTTATATCTTCAAAGTCTGTTGCTGGAACTGTAAGCACATTACCTATCAGTATGTTTACCTAAGAAATGTTCAATGCTCTATTTGTTCCATCTTAAGAGTCTTGTTTCTTACCTCATTATTTTAGCCTGAGTGGATGGCTCCAGAATTCCTCCGCGGGGAGCCCTCTAACGAGAAGTCTGACATCTATAGCTTCGGAGTGGTTTTGTGGGAACTCGTGACCTTACAACAGCCCTGGAGTGGACTTGGCCCTGCTCAGGTAGGTTCAGTTGTTTTCGGAATATGATTAAAATCTGACTTCACTTGCCTAAACTATCCAAGCACTTACAAATTTTGCAACGTCTCAGGTTGTGGGTGCTGTAGCTTTCCAGAACAGAAGGCTTTCCGTTCCACCCAACACATCTCCCGTTCTCGCATCTCTTATGGAATCATGCTGGGCAGAGTAAGCATTACTTTCTTTATGAAACCTTTTCGGATACCATAAGCATTCGGAAGGCACTATCACCTCATTTTTGCGCCCGCAAAAGCTCATTGTTTCTGGTTGATTGTGGCAGTGACCCAGTTCAACGACCATCCATTAAGAGCATTGTGGAGACACTGAAGAAACTGTTAAAATCGCCAACACAACTGATCCAAATGGGAGGGTAAAAGGGACCTTCAATTTTTAGCTTGCTGACATAATAGTGTCATTAGTAATTCCTTTCTATTTTAACTCTACTGAAATGGTCAAGCAATAAGTTAGTAATGGCCCTCAGCCAATGATCCCAAGTGTATTAGCTTCTCATCTAACTTGTATCCCAACAAATTGTTGTCATCATAAAACAGATTTTGAATTTCCCAATTTGCTCATGTACTAACCCTTTTTGTTTCATCTTCATTCTTAATCATGACAGTAACATTCCTCCCTAATTTTCCATTTAGAAAATCACAAAATTCTTTGAAGTTATTTTCAATCGCATTGCATGACTTCATAATTTATGTTGTCTGATTTGATTCCATAGCTTTTGCGTGCTATGATGCTATGATTGTATAGTTTAATAATCATACAAGTTTTACAGTCCATTTAATCTTCTACCATTAATTGACAAAAGTTTAAAAAAATCCATTTAATCTATTTATGGTGAACAAAACTTGGGAAATTTGCAATCCCATTCCATTTATAGTCATTAAATTTTGATTCAAAATGCTCAACTGAAATCAACACAGTTTAGATCCAAATTTTAAAGAACTATAAAAATAACTCGATCAGGATAGGAGGGAATGAGAATTTATCCAACATTAATATAAACGACAAAGGAAGAAGAGCTGAATGTTCAGTTTACAATCAAAGAATTTGAAAATGAATGAGTAATTCATCTATACATAATCTATCGGTCTATGATAGTCAATCAGCAAACAATCTATATCTATGATAGTCTGTCAGCAAACAGCTCAACGGATATGGCTGCGGCTGAAGCTAGCAAACGGCTCTCTGCTGACTTTAAGTGCAGGTTTAGCAGCTTGAGGAGTTCCAAATACGTTCCACAAATTGAGCCTTTCATCAGCACCTGCAGAAGCAACCGTGCAGCCATTTGGACTCTGAGCCATGTGAAGAACACTCGATGTGTGATTAGTAAGCTCCGATATCTTCACAATAGATGGATATTTCCACAGAGTGAGCTGATTGTGGGGGAGTCCATGAGAGCTGAGCAGTTCACGCTCCTTTTTGTTCCACAGAAGAGCACAGACTTGTGAGGCTGTGTCCACAGAGTTGAGGCAGGCGCCCGTTTGAGTGTTCCAAAACTTGATGCATCCGTCTTGTGTACCTCCACCTGAAGCCAGGAGGCTATCCTGAAATGGGCACCAAGCAAGGGCCTTGACCGTATCTCTATGATCTCCCATCCTGTGAAGCCACTGTGTGGATTGTCGTCGATCCCAGATATGAACAGCACTGTCAGTTCCACCGCTTGCTAATTGGTAGCCACAGGGTGACCATTTGAGACCACAAGTTTCTCCTTGATGGCTGCTTCGGTAGGTTTGAACAACATGGTCTCTCATTCTCACATCATGGTTAGCTATGTGTCCTCTTATCCCTCCAGTAGTCAGGACATCATTGTTCAACCAGTCCATTGAACCAACAGCAGAATCCAACAGCTGGGTATCATTTAAAGTTGTCAACACATCGGAGGTAGAGTCCCACAGCTGAAGTAAAGACTCGTAGGAACTGGCAGCAGCTAAAGCAAGGCGCCTTCCATCAGGCGCCCATTTCACACTGGTGATGTGTGCAATATCATCATCATCCAAATCCACGGTGACAAGTTCAGAAACAGAACCATTATCCTGGCGCAGGTAGACTTTACTTGTAAGAGCAATGGAAAGAACACCGGTACTGCCCCAGTCGAGGAGGTTCAAGTTCTCATCCTGCAACATATCAGGAAGATCAAGAGTGAACTCCGGAGAGTCAGGGATGCGGCGGCGTGGTTTGGTGGGCTTGGAGAAGAACTCCATTGGGAAGGGTTGGACAGGGGTGGGAGGCCTGTTGTTGAATATGAGATATCGACGTGTTGGGGGCATGTTGAATACTTCAGCCAGAAGCTCCCTGTAGGCAGATTTAGGGCTACCTGAACCTAAATCTCTTTCAACGTAGGAGTGGTAGTCCCAATCCCAGTCCATACCAGCTTTATTGGGGATAAACCTATCAGGCTTTCCCCAAATATCTCTACCACCTCTATCTCTCCGTCTTGGAAGAAAATCCATCATCATCCAAAACAGAAGACACAAAATATAATACCAGAATATATATATAAAAAAACAAACAATCAGAAATATGCAGCAACCAAATTAGAATTAACCTTGATCGAACAATTAGGGTTTATCAAGCAAGCAAGCAAGCAAAAGAAACAGACTTTCAGGAAATATTAAAGAATTATCAGCAATGCACTGGAACCAAATTAGAATTCACCTTGATCGAAAAATTAGGGTTTAACAAGCAAGCAAACGAACAAAAGAAACAGCCTATCAGAAAATATAAAAGAATTATCGCAATACACTGGAACCAAATTAGAATTAACCTAGATCGAACAACTAGGGTTTGATTGCAAGGCAATTAGGAATGCAGAAGGCGAGGGCGTCAGCACTCGATCATCCGACAGCAACACAATTAGGTCGGAGTTCGGATCAAACAATGAAATATCAGCAAATCGGAAATCGAGGAAGGTTTGGTTTGGGAATTGCGGAAGAGAAAGAGGAGAAGAAAAGAGAGTGCGAGGGAATAAGGGCTGGATGTGATCTCTACTTCCCTCTCCTCTGCTCAACTTATAAGGTCTCACCGCTGACCACTGCACCGACTAATTGCCAGGCCCCACCTCTCTTCTAACCGCCTTATACTTTTGAATTTATTTTCTTCATTTTTCGTGGGTCCCACAGGTTCATTTCAATTTAAGTTGGAAAATGTCTCAATTTGTACGGTATTTTGAGTAAAAAAACTTTAAATTAATTAAAATGTAGCATTTACTTCTCTATTTAAATTGAAAATTATTCTCAATTTGTACCGTATTTTGAGTAAACAAATCAAATAAAATGTAGTATTTACTTCTCTATTTAAATTGAAAATTATAATTTTTTATCTAAGAATAATTATATTATTATAAATTAAAATAATTAATTTAGTTAGAATTTATCAAATAATGAATAAAATATAAATATAACCTTTCAAATTTTTTAATATATATATATCAAGAAAATATAAGTAATTAGCATAAAATAATAAAAATATACATTCACTTCAAAAACTTGACTCTTTTATTATTTAGGGTAATAAATAGAAAATTTTATTATACAAGATGCAGTAACTATAAAGTTTATGATTCGATTAAAGCAACCCAAAATTTTATCTTCATTTCTTCTAATTTGCGGTTTAAAACTTGGTATTTACATAGTTTATGGAAAGACCGTCTTTCAAGAGATAGACTTTTGCTCTCATGGAATGGATAAAGAGATATGATTAAATACTCAGGATTAAGGAATAGATATGGACTAATACATGTATTTTTAAGTTTTAGAAGAAGTGATTGCAATGAATAAGAGACATTATAAATATAAAATGGGATATATACAAATATATCCCTATATATTTCAAGTACACAAATAACTCTAAGATAATTTTTAGTGTAAAAAAACCCTAACTATTTTTACATAAATGCAAATATAACCCTAGAGACCATATTCCAGTATTGGCTGGTCATTTCCGACCATTGTTGACCTACAAAAATGACCAAAATGCCCTTTTAGTCTAATAAAAAGTTTTAAAAAACAAAATTGCCCCTGACGCTTTCTGTCACCACCGTCACAATGTCGGTAAACAAATTAATGCCCAGTCAGCACCTTCCCAGCCCTAACACCCCATCCACCACCTTCCCGCCTCGCCGAGAAACACCACACCCACAAAAAAAACAGAGTGCACATATGGGGAAAAGCAGCCACCGGAAAGCAGATTTCACTATTCAAACGGAGAGGAAAATATACAATGTTTCTATTGCAGGTGAGCCAATCTGTTTGTGCTCCACTGCACAAGCCGCGTCGGAACCACTTGTTGTCGACGGTGAGCTAATCTGACCAAGCTCCACTGCGCGCCATCGCGCTTCACCGCGTCGGTGAGCCAATCTGCTTGTGCTCCACCGCACAAGACCGTGTTGGAACCACTTGCCATCGTCGGTGAGCCATTTTGATCGTGCTTCACCGCAATCCACCGTGTGCTGCCTCGTTCGCTCCACCGCTCCACCGCTTCACTGCGCGTTATCACCATTCTTCATTATCCCTGACCATTGCTATCCACGCGTCATCTCTGTCCAATTCCACCACTCCTCCTCCCCCGCCAACCCCGCCCACCACCACCACCTCCCCTTGAAAACCTAGCCCCGCTAGACCCGCCTCCTACGCCGCCTGCCTAACAACAACCTCCGCTCCTAAAATCTAGCCCGTACGGACCAAAAACCTAGCCCCACTGGACCTAAAATCTAGCCTCGCCGCCCCTAAGACCATGCCCGCAAACCTTAACCCACCACCCTTGAAAACCAGCCTCGTCGGACGCTATGGAATCAAATTGAAGCTATGGAGGTTTGGGTTATGATTTGGGAGAAAGAAGAAACATTAGGGGTAGAATAGTAAATTTACTAATTTTATTATTATTTTTTAAAAAATTAGAGGGGTAAAATTGACTTTTCACCCAATTCCGACCAAAATCTACCGGAAAGGGTTATATTTGCACATATAGTAACTATTTAGGGTTATATTTACACTTTCAATTATCAAAAGGTTATATTTGCACTTATGTGAATTAGGAAGGGTTATATATGCACTTTTCTCTATAAAAATTAATAACAAAATCAAGAGAAAAGTTTGTTTTAAACCCAATATTTTGATCGAAAATGCAGAAATGACCTTGTATAATTCGAAAGTGCAAAAATAACTCTGGATTTCACTGACTAAAATGTCAACTGTCAAAGTGACCGGAAATCATCAAAATGACCATTTTACCCTTCTATAAAAAAATAAATGGTAAAAGGCAGTTTTACCCTCCATGCTTGTTAACAAAACTATTATTTTCTTATGATTTTCCATTTCTCATGCGCTTTCCCCTTTCTCCCCACTTGCCCCACCGATTCCGCCGCCCATCCACCGCCGACACCCCTGAATCTGCCCCTCCCAACGAAGGAATTAATCCCAAGTTCTTCCGCTTCTCAGTCACGTATTAGCCCTTTTTTTGGAGCCCTAGCTTCGCTGTCTTGACTGCTTCTTTTGGCCATTTGTTCAGAGGTCGACAGTGGAGGTGACATTTCCGAGGGGGAGAGGTGGGGGAGGATTCGTGGTGAGGGAGAGGTGGTGGATTCGTGGGAGATTTGTGGCAGCGGAACTTGGTGAAAATGGGGGTGGGAGAGTCAACGGTGGAGGCAACGTTTATGAGTGGGAGATGTGATGGATTCGCGGGGGATTCATGGCGACGGTAGAATTTACAAGGTTTTTGTAAATTTACAACGGCGGCGGCTGGGAGATCAATGTTGCCTAGCCCAAGAGTATCAGTCTCATCATCGTTGTAGTTTTTGTTTTGGTTCATCTAGACGTTGTTAATGTATCCTCCTTTGATGCTTTTTGGTAGTGCAGATCGATGTAGAAAACCCTGGGAATCTCTTAATTGCTTTGCTTTAGTTGTCTAATGTAATGTACATCCATCTGCTTTCTTAGTAGTATGTTTTATGTGGGGTTGGTGGTTCTGGGCGGAGCTAGTGCGGAGGTTCGGTGGCAGGACAACGGTGGAGGTGTATTTGTCGGGGTAAAATGGTTTATAAATTTTCAATTTTAAATTTAAAGGTATTTATGTTATTTCATATTTGGTCAATGACTGACTTTTTTATCCAACGCATGAATTGAAAAAAATTGGGTATAATTGCAATAATTTACAAAAAATACATGGTTAGTTTCGTACTTTCATATCTTACAGGGTTATATTTGCACTTTTTCAATTTAATAGGATTATTTTTGCACTTTATCCAAACTCAATTTAATGAAAGAGTAATTGGTAAAGGCTAATGTTATAAGTTTACGTGACAGGTATTAGAGGTGTTACTTGTCAAAATGGTTTATCTTTTAATTATAATTATAGAATTATAGATTATAGCTTATAAATGAAGAAATGAAAATTTGCGGGAATTAATAGATATTATGAGAATCTATAATAACCGCGAGACTTTTATCCAGTAAAGGTCAAAGTCAAACTACTGTAATGTATTTAAGTGTTGGAAAAATAGCCAAAAACACCATTCATTTCAATCACTCTGATATTTCAAAACGACAGTGACGAAAAATAATACTGCAATATGAAATTTGATATTTTTTTCCTCTAGAAAAAACATGAAATTCTTCAAATTTCTTTTACTATAACAATTATTGAACTATGTATATCGAATTTTGTTTTTAAAAATGTATAATTTAAATTATTTTTAAATTACTATTTTTATTTTTACCATAGTTAATTTTAATTTAATTTATTTTGATTCATTCAAGTACTTTTTTTTGTGAAATTTTATAATTTACTCATTGCCATCCTACAAATCTGGAAATTTGGGCACAATCCATAATCTAATTTCCCCTATTAGGGGTGGAATCAAAATTTTATAATAAGGGTTGGAATATTTATTATAAATTTGATGTAAAACTAATTGTATTTAATACAGTTATTTTATTTATTTAAATATATATACTCTACATATTTTAAATGGGTTTTGAATGTTTTTTTAATAAACTGTTACAAAGATCGTGGATAATATTATTTGAATGATTTTATTAAAATTTGTTCACATTTAATTTGAAATATATTGTAAATGTTTATGTAAAATAAATTATATGTTAATTTGCTTACATTAAAGGGGGAGTAAATTTTTAAAAATAAAATTGGCATGAACCAATAAATAGAATTTTTAAATACATTTTATTTAAATTTTAAGGGATTTAGTATTAACTTAACTAGTTTTATATTTATAATTTTAAATCAGAACCACCTTCACAAAATAAAAAGAGTTTGTTTCCTGTGATACCGTCTCATAGTGAGACCAGGGATTAGAGGAAAAATAGCAAAAGAGCAAACAAAATTCAGGGGCAGAATCTGAAATACTTTGGACTCAGGGTAATTAATGAAAAGTGCAAAAAGTATGGGGGACCAAACAACAAATAAGCAATAAGAAACACAGAACAGACTCATCTCCTTCTTCTCGCCTTCTCTGTCGCATCGCCGCACCGCCTGTTTGTTGTCACCTCCTCGCATTCTCCGTCGTCGTCGTCGACATTCTCTGTGTCGATGTTGTTTTTCGACCATCCCGCCATCGTCGTCTTTAGTTGCTTGGTCGCCGACGTATATATCCTTTTTGTCGCTGTCATTTTTTTGGCCATCCGCCATCGTCGTGTCCAATTTCTTGGTAACCGACGTCGTGATTCGCTGCGCAAGAACTTCAATCGTTGGGGTTCGGCGTCGCCGGCGTCGTCTTCAATCACTAGAGTTTGTTATTTCCGATGTTAAGGCGGAAAGTAGCGACCAACATCTTCCGCCATTGCAATCGAGTGGATCAAACTCGAAGTCGAATTCGGAGACTGAATTGGAGAAGATAGGGCTAGAGGGAGGGTGTGAGATGCTGGTAAAGGCAGTCTAGAAAATTCTAGTGAGGAAGAGGAGGCGGCGGTTGATTCCGGCGGCACGATTCCGGTCATCAGGGTTGCAGTGGGAGAATGATCTGGATTCAGGTGAAGAATAATACGGGTCGGGGGTCAAATTTGGGCTGAAAATATGAGTTTTTATTGGGCTGATATATATTTTGATTTAATACTTATAAATCACATCCAACTAATAAAACATCAAATTAAAAGTAAATAATATCAAATAAAAGTTCTACATCTTCAAATTAAATAATTTTATAACAAATAAAAAAATACATATTAAATTAATATAGTTAAATAGGTAATAAAAACACTAAAGTCCGTCTTTTGAAAGATGGTCTTTCCATAAACTATGGAAAGACCAAGGTTTAAACTGCAAACTAGAATAAATTAAGATAAAATTTTCAGGTTACATTAATTGGGTCATAAACTTATAACTACTGCACATTGCATAATAAAATTTTAATATTGCAACTAATTTTTTTTACCTTTCTATAATTCTAATGCAACCCCGTCTTTCCATATACCTATGGAAAGAAGGTTTTTCCCAAGAATTTGCCAAAACACTATACATACTAAATAAAAATATTCAAACATCAAATAGAATTACTAAAAATATTTAAACATCAATATTACAATAGTTGAACATCTATATAAAAATTTAAAAGATCAATTCACACTAATGAAACATCAAGAATACATCAAATAAAAATCTAATATTTATAAATAAGAAACATCAATATAATTTTTTTAAATGACATGCAGAATAATTTACATTCCATTTTTGTAGCATTTGAAAAAAAAAACTATTTTGATTTTCCACTCCTATCCACTGATGTTATATTTTTACATGATAATTTACAGATGTAAAATGATACGTATCACTTTATATATATTACAGATTAACAAGAAATAAAATATTATACACTGACAACTCAAAATTGATGAAATTCAATTAATCATCACTAGTACAAGAAATATATATATATATATATATATATATAATTAGCATATAAATGTTGAAACTTTTAAATTAACTTTTACATCAACCTGTGAAAATGTCAATCATCATAACTATTGAACCATTAAACATAATTCATTACAAAGGGGTCTAAATACCCTAAAAATTTGTTAACATAAAAACTAGAAAAAAAATCCAAATCAAGCTAAAATATCAACAACAATCCAATGCCTCGGATCCAGCAAATAAACTGATATTTTTAAAATATCTTTTTCAAACAATACATAAAAACAATCAATATTTTCTTCCCTCGACTTGTTTCCCTTCGTTGCTCGCTTATTTACAAACTTACCTTCTCTTCTGCTGGTTTTGAAGAGAATGACTCTTTAACTCTATCAACGCCAAAATCAAAGGTTGGCTTTGATCCTCTGTTTAAAGGAACACCTTCAAAGCATGATTTCTTATAGCACTTTTTTTATTATCTCATCAATGGCATCGTAGAACTCTGCTTGGAAAGAATTCTGTGAAATAAACATAAAACATCACACACATTAATAAAAACATCAATAATTAAAATTAAAACATCACAATAGCACACATAACATCACCGACAACTACATTGAGAAACATCAAATACAGTATGTAAAATATCAATATCAAAATTTAAATAAATCAACACAACACACTAAAATATCTAAAGAACAAAATTGAACATCAATGGCATACTTAAATATGAAAACACCACAAGTATGAAACACTGAAATTATAACATCACACCAACACACATAACAATACTTAGAGCCTAAACATGAAAGATTAAAAATAGAACAATATCTAAAACATCATAGCTGGAAAAAAAAACTTATAGTTCCCACTTCCTTCTTGATTGCAACAACAGTGAATAAGTGTTCTTAGACATCTAAGAAATAGCAACAACAACACATTAGCACAAATAGTAACAAAACCCTAAGATATCACATATAATCAAAACATGAAAACTAAACATCGATTGCACATTTGAGCATGAAAACACCACAAGCATCAACATTGAAATTAAAACATCACACCAGCACAGATAACAATACTTAATACCTATACATCAAACAGAAAAACAGAAACATCAACAACAAAATGTAAAACATCACATCCGAAAAATAATAAAACTTACAGATGCTCCTTCTTTCTCGATTGCAGCAACAATGGGAAAGTGTTCATAGACAACTAAGAAATAGCAACAACAACACAAAAATTGGCACAAATCGTAACAAAATCCTAAGATATCTCACACAATAAAAACTGCACATCAATTGCACACTTAAGCATGAAAACATCACAAGCATCAAATAATGAAATCAAAACATCACACCAACACATATAACAATACTTAAAATCTAAACATCAAACAAAAAATAGAAAACGAGAAACATAAATAACATTATCTAAAACATCACTGCTGAAAAATAATAAAACTTACATATCCTCCTTCCTTTTCGATTGCAGCAACAATGAGGCAATTCTTCTTAGACATATAAGAAACAGCAGCAACAACAAAAAAATTAGCACAAATTTGTGAGAACAATTCACCAAACACACACAAAAAAAGAGAAATCCTCAAATATTAACACAATGAACAACATAAACCCTAAAATGCACAATAAAACACGATTGAACTACATACTGAACAAAAACCATAAAATAAGCACAATAATACTCAATATAACCCACAAAACTCTAAAAATCACATGAACAAAAAAACTAAACAGAATTCCAAAAAACAACAATATATGCATAAAAAATCAGAGCTAAGACATTACTTTAGAAGATAAACACAAAATGAAGGTAGAATGGTGTTAGATCGCAGGAAATCGAAGCTAAAATAGGAAAACTCACTAGAAAATGAAGCACAACTTCCTTGCGTTCATCGCGAATTACTGCGTGCAAGAAAAATGGAGAAAAGGAGCGGTAAACGAGTGTGAACGGTTGAAATGGAACTCAAACAGAAATAGAGAGAGCAGTTGTAGAAGACGGAATGGAGAGGAGAGAGAAAGAAGATGAAATATTGATATTTATATCTAGAATTAAATGTCAATTAATAATATTTCACATCAATCCCCTAAACTTTTAAAGCTTCAATTTGAAATCCCATGCAAAATTCTTTGCAATTTAATCACTAGTCTCGTTGTGAAACGGTTTTATACAAGACTTTGTCAAATAAATATTGGGAGGAATTCGAGCTCCTGCCACAAATATTAAAATTTTCAAATAGTATAATTTATCCAAAATTAACATAGTTTGCAATTCCTTATAGCACCTTCAAAGGAAAACCTTCAAAGCATGATTCCTTATAGCACTTTTTTTATTATTTCATCAATGACATCGTAGAACTCTGTCTTGGAAAGAATTTTGTGAAATAAACATAAAACATCATATACGGTAACAAAAACATCAATATTTGAAATTAAAACATCACAATAGAACACATAACATCACCAACAACTACACTAAGAAACAACAAATACAGTATGTAAAAAATCAATATTAAAATTTAAAAACATAAACAGAACACACTAAAATATCTAAAGAACAAAATTGAATATCAATTGCATACTTAAATATGAAAACACCAAAAGTATCAAACACTGAAATTATAACATTACACCAACACACATAAAAAATACTTAGAGCTTAAACATGAAAGATTAAAGATAGAACCTGAAACATCAAGAACAATATCTAAAATATCATAGCTGAAGAAAAAAGAAGAAGAGGAAAACTTATAGCTCCTACTTCCTTCTTGATTGCAGCAATAGTGGACAAGTGTTCTTAGACATCTAAGAAACAATAAAAACAACACATTAACACAAATAGTAACAAAACCCTGTATTTTTTAAAGCAGGGGGAGCACAGCTTCTACTTTTCCTCCAAAAATAGCTCCTGATTTCAAAATAAGCTGTTTTTTACACTTTACCAAACACTAAAAAGTGTTTTGTTTAAAAGCAAAGCAACTTACAAGCTCTGCCAAACAGAGTCAATATATTTGTAATGAGATATTCGATGATCTGGATCAACATAACAATTATAAAATTTGAATCAACAAAAATGGATACGTGTATTAGGGATTATTTTTCTTGAAACTGAGTTGGAATTATAGGATTATCATCCTTTTTCTATTTAGCTTACAAGTAAATTATGTCATGGGATAAACACATTTACTCTGAAGCGTTACCTAAATATTACCATTCAAATATAAGGCATGAATGATAATAACATATAGGGTAAAATACAAAACTATCCCTATTATTTTTTCTGAAAGTGCCAATCAAATCGTGTAAAATCTAAAAGTGTGATTCTAACCCTAAGTTTTTCAGCAAAATGTGCCGATATAAGCTTTTTGCACTATTCCAACGTTGACTTGACATTTTTCGGCATTGACCAAACCTAGAAAGACTAAAATATCCCTAGTATTAAACCTAAAGATTTAATGACAAAAATACCCCTAGGGTTCTTCTTCTTCATCTCCACCATCACCACCACCACTGCTCCAGGTTCTTCTAAAAATCTGGATTTTTGCGTAGCTCCCCACATTTATGCCATCCAAATTCCACCATCTATATTTTTTATTTCTTTCTAGGACTACAAAGGTGGGACTTGGGAGAGAAGTAAACAGTGCAAAAGAAAATTAACATCAACTGATCAACAACAGCACCAGAAAAATAGAGTTCAAAGCTTTAATTTGATCCTAGAGTGCGAAAATATTAAAAAGATGCCTGCTAAGTTCATCATCTATATGATATGAATTTTCTTGCGAAAACTCTGGATTGCAGAAATTAGATCTTTGTCTACACTAGGGTTTCACCCAACCTAGAATAAACGCACGAAATTCAAGCGTCTAGCCCGCAAGGTGCACTCAATTCTAACTTGCTCTCTAAATAACCCGCATGTTTAGATTACAAGGTTCTTTGATCACTAACTAGCCCGCGGGATTAGTTCACAAATGATATTGATACTTAATTAACCCGCGGGATTAAGAAACAATGAAGCAATGAGTATAACTCAAATTTCTGAATATTTGATTGATAAAAAAAGGTGTTAAAACCCTCGGCCATCCCCTTTATTTATAGGGAGAATTTAGGCCATACAAACCCTAATTACAATTGGAATCTGAATCAATTTCGGCCATACAAACCCTAATTACCCGGGCCACGTGAACGGACGGGACGTGTCAATGACAACCCCGTCAATTATGTCTAGCGGAATCTTCGGGGTGATGAATGAACTCGGGCCACGTGAACGGATGGGACATGTCAATGACAACTCCATCAATTATCTCTAGCGGAATCTTCGGGGTGAAGAACAAAATCGGGCCACGTGAACGGATCAATTATGTCAAATATTGCAACGTACAACAATTAAAACAGAACATAAACAACTTAAAAAGCGATTTAGTCTGACCAATTACAATGAAAGATAATGACAACAGTATGATCTAGTCTGACAAATTATAATAAATATTGATTTTGGACTACCCTCATTAATGATCTAGTCTGAAAACCTTCTGCTCTGGGGTCAAATCTTGTTGTTGCATCAAAGTATGAAGGAGTCTCGTGTTAGCTAGCTTTTGTTCACGC
>JAULKM010000002.1:5026191-5052097 GCA_032355605.1 Rubia tinctorum
AAACTTAGAAGAAAAGACAAAATAAAAAGGAAAGCGGTATTAACAATGAAACAAGGTCGTAGCATTAATGTCAAGCCTTCACTCAGACTTAAACCTTTGACATAGCTATTGCTTGCTCTTCGCACCCTGCAAATTCAGAATTCTCGATTTCAATAGTAGCTTGTGAATATTCCTTCATATTTATATATTTTTAAAATGAAGGAATCTTCATTACAACAAATCAGAAATAAACATCAAATCATTTCATTAGTCACATTATAAAATGACACAGTCTAATAGTTAGGCAGTTTAAAACAAAACTTTGCAAAAAATAATAATATATATTCTTGTTTAGACTTTGTGAAAAAAAAATCATTTTTTGTATTAAAGTGTCATTTAAATGCTGATTGTTTAGAAGTGCTACATAACTTCTTTTTAAAAAAAAGTAACTCCAGCCATATGAGAAAAGAAAATTTAAACCCATTTCAAAATCAATTTTTAAAAGAGTGAATTTTATTTTTTGTCACACCATTGAAAATTATAGATTTTCGTCACCATACTAAAAATGTGAATTTTTTCGTCACTATACTAATTTATTTACAAGTTTTTGACCACGTACTCTATCACTGTTCATAGTTAAACCTTATACGTCGCTTTATTTGTCATTTTTTAACAATAAAATCAGCATGCACTCTTAATACCATACCCCATCACCGCTGCCCACCTTCTTTTTCTACGACAGATCTCCACTGTGCCTTTCGAGGGCTAGTAAGGAAAAAATTCTCAATTGATTTCCGTATTAGGAGGAGCTGGCAGGATTTTTTTTTAAAAAAAGATTACTACCAATCTGCCACTAATTTTCCTCCCGCGAGAGCTGAAATCCCCTCCAACTCTTATGTATATTTTCCATTGATGTCTTCCCTTTCTCACCTTCCCCGTCCTTGCTAGCACCAACACCATCTTTGCCAACAATGCACAAAGAGACATATTTAACATCTAATATACTATCCTATTACATTAAACACTACCACCGCCGTACACACCAAACACCATCACCACCATACACAAAGCACCAAAATCGTTCTAATTGTTCTGCTTCTCCATGGCCACACACTAAAAACTCCCAAGAAAATATAAAGTAAATCTTGGGAAAAGGAAGATATTGTTCGTAAAGCAGATCTATCACCAAAGGCATTATCTACATTGTCTGATGGGGAAGGCAGAGATAATCAAGTGTTCGAATGGATACAAATGTCCAATCTATGTGTAAACAACTTGAGCGCAGAAGAAACTAGCCATACTTCAAATTTCTTCTTCTTTCTCCCACAAACCAAATTACCTGAACTAACCCTCATCAAACTCAGATTGGGGGAAGTTGAACAACCCTAACAGATTATTGGCTATGAATTTAATAAATCATCGCTAGGGTTTCTTGTTCCCCATAAAGACATCTCTAAGAGCTGTTGGGGATAAAGTTTTATGCTTAGAAGATCTTTTATCCTTAGAATAATCATCCCAAAGACAATTAGGGTCTTCTTCATTGAATGCTTGGTGTACAAGAAGAACGTTTAGAATTTGACATTCCACGGAGTAATGAAGGAGTAGAGGCAAACTTTAGTTAATCATTTTTGTAAGGATTTGGATAGCGGGAGATGGATAAGGAAGAGTTGAGTTACATAGAGAATTCGAGAAGACTGGGTTGTGTTGAAAAAATTGAACCTGCAAAAATGAGGAATAATTAGTGAGGAGAGAAGATAACTGCAGAAAAAAGCAGTTAGTGGCAATTATAACTGCCTCAAAGCTGAGTGAGAACGTGCGATTGCAAAAAAATAAATCCTCTCTCCTCTCTTGAAACTTGCAATATAACGTATGTCATTCAAGTGGCCACACAATTGCTTTAATACATGTACTAGAGAAACTAAAGTATGCTGAAGATAATTGACCTTTGGGTTCTCGGTAGCTAATGATGATACCTGCGACGATACCCAAGGTTCAAAGCCTAATGTCATGATGAGCCAAAACTCATCGGCAGAAGTCTCTAGAAGTTGAAGGCTATGATTATGGAAGTATTACAGAATACTAATTGTATTAGGGGAAGATGACTAGTCTTAGAAGGTATGTAAATCTAAACCCTAGTTGTGTTTGGAGTTCACAGAGGTTTGCGCGCCTTTAAATACCCTAATACGTCCATTGAATATTCATTCGATTCTCATCACACTCATAAAGAAGTATTTATGCTAAGTTGAACATCATAGAGTTTTATCCCAAGAACACTGGTAGATTTGTCTTGTAGGACATTGAACCATCAGATTGAAGGTTGAAGACTGATCGATAGTCTAGTTACATCAACTAGATTGACAACCCCGTGATCAAGCAATTCAAGCCATACTAATTCTCCAACATGGTTACAACATACTTTGCCTCAATTCCCACAATCAACTTCATCAATATTTCAGAACATAGGACATAGGCTCTAGGAATGGCAATAGAAACACCTCACACCTCTTATGTCCTGGGATTAGCAACAGCTCAAGGATATGATGCAACGATGTTTTTTACGTGAAAACTCCAGAGTATAATCTTATGCATTTATAGAATCTGTCGAATGGAATTGTTGTTAAGAAAAGCGATAATAGTGCATCTGTGGTAATTGTCTTATACCAATTTAGGGATGGCAATGAGGAGATGCGAATGCAAATTATGATCTCTTCATATCCATGTTCACCTAATTAAAATTTGCATACCCATACCCAAAGTGGGTACAATTAAAATTCACCTCCATCCCATCAGGTATTATATAAAATTCACCTGCCCATCATTCACTTAGTTATCCATAGCCACTGCAAATCCATTTTACTCACCCATCTATATCTAAAAAAACTAAAATTTTATCTTAGAATAATAATTTTAATATTAAAAATGTATAGTTCTTCTTTATGTGAAAACGTTATATAATTAGTGTGTACATAGCAGATTTAGTGGAGCGGGACGAAAATAGAATGGTATGAACTAATATCCACGCTCAACTAAGTACCCATAGCGGGCATCGTTTTCATATTTATATCCACACCACCTCCAACAAAACTATCTCCATACTCATAAAACTGGGGCAAATGCGGTACAAATTTTCACCAAAATTCGGTCCACTGCCCTCCCTGAATACCATGCTGGATTGTAAGCACTTGAGTTGGGCTTTGTGTATTATTAGCAATATGTAGGACACATTGAAGGGTACAATGGTAATACTCTGTAAGCCCTAACTTACTCCTGAAGAGCTCCATTTTATCACATGGTATCGTTTCACACACTATAATGTGAAACATTATAAAAATAATATAATAGCAACAATCCAAATTTCGTCCTATCTAGAAAACTGTCATTCTAGGTCATAAAAAAACAATTGTGTAACTTCCTAAACCGTTAATATCCTATTTGCCCCCTCCTATAAAAGTACTTAGAGACGTAATAAAATATACTCCCTCCATCCACTTTAAACTTTTTATTTTTATTTTTGGGACGTTCCATTATAAACTTTTAAATTTTAATTTTTTTAACTTTTAGTTATAAATATGTGGTAATAAATGTTCATTTCATTTGATTTATGGAAGCTCATTCTCATCATTCATTCAAAATATATCACATATACTTATATTAAAGTTTGTGCAAAAAGTAATTAGCAAATTTAAAGCGGAATTGAGGAAGTAATTCTCACAAAATTCCTATGTTTGAGAAGTAAACAAACATGGTACAACTACAAGTCTACAAGTGTGACTTTTTTGCTTTCCCTCCTAATCCTATATCGCCGCCACGCTACTCCAGCTCCACCACCCAATACGCCGCCGTTTCGCCATGAACACCGCGCGGCTGTCTTCCGCCCTGCCGCCGCCGCAGCCGCCGCAATCGTACTACCACCCCATTCCGGTGGAGCCACAGGCGAACCCCCAATACGTCGTCGTATTGCCCCGCTACTACAACTCCCCCTCATGGCACCGCCCTCTGAAGACCATCCTCTGCTTCGTCACGCCGCTCCTCATCGCCACCGCCGTGTTCCTCCTCTGGCCGTGCGACCCCGAGATCTCTATTGAGCGCCTCCGCCTCCACCACCTCCACATCCACCGCTTCCCGGTGCCGTCCCTCGACATAACCCTAGACGCCACCGTGAAGATCTCAAACAGCGATTATTTCTCCATTGACTACGATTCGCTCGTCGTCGCGATCGGGTACCATGGGAAGCGGCTCGGGTTCGTCACGTCGGAGCACGGCCACGTGATTGCCAGGGGTTCGTCGTACGTGAATGCCACGCTCCTACTTCAGCGCGTGGAGGTGGTCTCCGATGTGATTCCGTTAATTCGCGATCTGACCAGGGGGCAGATTACGTTCGATACGGTTACGGAGATTCATGGTGAACTCGGGTTGCACATCTTGAAGATTCCTCTCTCGGTAATTTTCAGTAAAGCTTGAATCTTCACTTTGCAGTAAAATCATTAAGTTAATTTGTTTGAATTCAGCTGAAATAGGAGCAGCTAGGTTTTATAGAGGGTAATTTCCGGTTAGCTGGTTTCCGAGTATCATATGCTCCATAAACGATCATATTGTGTCAATCGGATTATCTTGTCAGAAATGGAAATGAATCAGAGAAAGCTAAAAGAGAATGCCAAAGTTGAAGACTGAATGTTATAGTTTTGGTAGACTAAAACACAATTTAGGAGTAGCTCGATCGTTTGTTGTTTCGTTTAGCTCTTCTCTCTGGGCTAATTGGTACATTTCCCACAATTCTCGTAGTGTTTGTGCTGTAGAAAGGATTGTTTCTGAGCTTCTTTGGGTTAAATTTTTGCAGGGAAAAGTATCTTGTGAAATCGTTGTTAACACGCACGATGAAACAATAGAGCATCAGAATTGCTATCCCGAGGTAAATTGCTATCCCTGCTTCATTGCCTTCTAAACTTCATTCTGTGAAACGGCATATGTAATCTCTGTAAGTAGCAGCACTGTGTTATTCTGCCTGCATTGATCATTCTAAGCTGAAGTATTTTGATATTGTGTTCACGACACGAAAGCACAGGCAGTTACTTGTATTACCTTTGATTATACCTATCTCAGATGTTGAACCAAGTAGAATATGATAAAATTACATTTTTAGGTTGATATTCTTGTCTTCAACAGTTTCTTGTTGAGTGACTGTCCAAACCCGTATCTATTTTCCATTGAAATTCACAGTTTTTGAATCTGTCCTATATTCTCACATTTTCATTTATGGCCTTAGAATGTGTTTTCCAATTAAAATTAGATACCTTATAGTGTTATAAATGGAACCAAATTGTAAATTTCGATTAAAAGCGGGTACCATTTTGAATTGTTTGCTCGTTTCTTGTTTCTTGTTTTCGGGGATGTCGATTCTAACACCTCTTTTGTATTGTTCTATGCAGTGATTGGATTGAATAACTTATCAGCAGGCTTGCTTTGATGCATATTCCATTTCAATCCCTACCTAATAGTACCTCGTATAGTATTGTATATGCACGATAGAGTTAGGAGATAAGAGTATTAGATTATATGAATCCCTGATTGATTATTTGCCCTTAATTCAATTAACTGTTTCTGAATGTATTCTGTATGCCAAAGGTGCAAATAAGTCTCATTTCTGTTGGTACACTTATGTGTCTTTTCTCCCTCTGTTTCTTGCTTGTACTATTGCAACGTGATCATTTTCTGGGCATTTTGAAATCATAGAAATTTTGTCGATCAATATGAACATTTTCAGGAGAATTACATCTTGTTCATAAATGCATAAGATAACAACAGTATCAATTGCAGAAAGTACATGTACATATATTCAGAAAGAAGAAAAAGGTATGAACCATGGCTAACTAGCAGTTCTTGAGACATATCCCTGACGGCCAACCCACTGATACTCTGCCTGGTGATGGCGGCACCGGAAGGAACCGGGGTGGCGCGTGGGTGAACACAAGCACTGTTTCATCGCCCGTTCTCCGCCCCGACCCAAACCATCATCACTTCCTGGACGCTGGTTCTGGTTCTGCCTCAGCACCACTTCCTCCACCACTGCCTCCACGGCCCTCCCCGGAACAACCAGGTTCCCGGGGCGATTTTCGCAGCGAAAAGAATCGATCTGGTGAGCTCCGAGGTAAGGGTAACACATGTTTGTGAGTTTGAGAATCAGGGGTGGGGTTGATATGGAAGAGGAAAGGGGAATCAATGAAAGGGAGGATATGAAGAAAAGGTTAGGAATAAACCCGAAAGGGAATTCTTTTCATACTTGTATTTCTTTATGTCGGTTTGTTCGACTGCGGAAGCGCGGGTGAGCGGCACGCGCCGGATGTGAGTGGGGGAAATTGGAGGGAGTTAGATTGCACTTGTCAGGTTGTGGTGAATCTGAAGATGTGGCGACGTGTCAACAGAATGTTCTATCCACCAGCTTGAGGATCATTTGATGATTGAATTTGTGATACTCCTCTCAAATTAAATTGCATAATATGTTTAAATATTAATTAGACAAATAGAAAGTTGATATTTTGAAACTATTTGTTACGATGAATTTAAATTATGATATCGTTTATAAATCTATTTAAATATGCAGTTAAACTTTGAATGAGAATAATATTAAAAAAACAAGTGTGTTATTTGAGTTGGAGCAGATTGAATATTCCAATTTTAATCATTGGTTTTAGTACTCCTTATCTCTTCATTCCCACGCATTTGTTGTTTCAAATGGAGGAAATGGGGTGGATTTCTATTCCTTCAAGTTATGGTGAACTTAATTAATGGTTATTAGTGACAAGATTTGCTTTAAATGAATGCAAATGAAATGAATCTTTTCTCAAATAATAACAAAGTAAAACTGGGAAAAAAAAGGTAAGATAAAGATCACTCTTTAATAACGACCAACTATTACAGTTCGATCCTCAAGAAATAGTAGTACCTACTTTCTCTCAATGAATAAATCAATAAATAACGCTAGTAAATTACTTGTCATGTATCATCTCCCTTTTGGATAAAAAAATGTTTCATTGTAAAAAATTAAAGTGTAATGTTAATATAGTGGGATGTGAGTTCCATAAAACATATTCTTAATATTCATTCATTGTTAATGATTGATTCTTAAATATAACAACTTTTAAAATTGATTAAGTAACACCAAGAAACACTTCTTAAATATATATTTTTCGTGGGTGCTCTTAGAGATAGGGGTGAATTCAGTACGACATCTATTATTTTTCACTAATATCACGATATCACTAAGAAAGAGGGATATTTATCTATCATTTTTTCCACTAATATCAAGTTGAACAATTGATCAACAAGTATGGCGATCTTCCCCTCAGGGCTTTGACTTCTCCGCAGGGTAGAAAATGAAATACTCTCTCTCCGTTTCAGGATCTCTATTTAGCATGTTTGACCGCAAGTCCCAACTAAATTTGTACAAAATATTTTTCACTGTCTATAATAAATATATTTGACTGTAAATATGTGTAGCTACGAACAATAACGGCACATAAAATTTGATATTTAGAAATTACATGTTACAACAAATCTAACTATTTCTCATACGATATAGTTATAGTTCATATATGCATTCAAATATATGTTCAAAGTTCGACATCTTTGACTGAAAAAAATATTCTGTGTAAATTTAACTGGGACGGGAGTAGAAAAAATAATGGAAAAGAATGGTTACACCCAGTTTTTCCTGGTTTACTTCCTCCGGCAGCGGCCATCAGACTGGGCATTTTGATCCAGCCTCTAGCCCAACATTTTTGGCCCGGCCTCTACCAAACCCAGCATTTTGGTTTCCTCTTCTTTCTTTCTTTTCTCGTACAAAAAATATACACCAAACTTCTATCTAATCTAGAAATAAATGTTCATCTTAAATATTTAATTACAAAATAATGTGCAACTTCTAAGTCTGATTTTTTTTAAAAAAAATTATTTAAGTTCATCTAAGTCTTATAGAAGCATTTAGTCACTCCAGTCTCCACGATGGTGGATTGCTGCCAACGAGATCAGTGGAGTACGGTCAATTCGGACATTTCAAGATACATCGACATATCATGAATGTCCAAATTGGTTCGAGTTAGATATCTTCGTGCTTATGAGATAAAATGTCAAGTCTAATGTGTGCCGCTGTGACAGTTTGAGTCTGGACACCAGTTTGAGCTAATACATTTGTCCGGTGGGTTAAGGCCAAAACTGCCTAATGTAATCATGGTACAAATGGATCCCTTCATCCTACATAACACCTTTCATTTAGCCACAAAGACAAGTTGGACATTGTGTTATTGATCAGGCGCAACTCGGGATCTCCCCCCGCCTAATTCATGGTCTTAATTCTCTATACGCCAGGTGGTTGTGGAGCAATTCTTTCTACACCGTGTTGGTGTTGGCGTGGAGTTCAAATGAGAGACTTACCCCACTTTGTGAGAGTCAGTGGGAATCTAACCTCACTTTGTAATAGATAGGAACCCTTAGCATAGTGTTCTCTATTTTATCAATTCAGAATAGAATAGATAGACTAGCATTGTTGGTTGCGCACACAACCGATCATGATTGTAACTAGAATTCTACAATTTAATGATAAGGAGCTTACTGTTTTTAAAAAAAAATGTAGGTTGTGAGATGAAATAGTGTAAAATTTTAATTTTTCAATGATAATTATGTCTACTTCCCATCCCAGTGGAACTGGTCCCTTCATCTGGTCCCTTTCAAGAGTGGAACTGGTCCCTTCAGCTGCAGCAGTAGAGTACGATAGAAGAGGAATTGGCGCAAGACTCCCCACAACTTCACCAGTGGCAGAATGAATGGCAAGGAGATTGGTGCAGGGAGAAGCAGGGGGTAGTTGAGGTTCTACCACAGCTCCAAGACACTCTGGCAATTTGGACTCATTCACCTCGGTAATTAGGGTTAATGAAAAACATATAAACCTCCCGGTAAAAGCAGTGGATGTAAGTATTGCAAATGACTGGGACAAGTATGTAATGGGGAGACAGGAATTATGGGAAGAGAATGTGAATCAGGGCGAATGGAATGAGTGTGAAGGGTTAGTGGTGGCACACCTACAGCACCAGCAAGGTTGTTGCAACTGTGTGGATCCATCGGTATAAATAATAGTACAACCAAAGGAGGTAGAGTCAGTAAATGATAAAGATAGGGAGCTCATAATCATATATGACGCAACATCTAACAATTCTATCCAAAAGAAGAAGGCAACACAATCAATGGAGAAGGCAGCACGGTACTTCTCTAACCTCAAACTAGGGGAGAAGATAACAATAAAGAAGAGAGCAAGAGGAGCAAGAAATAAGGTGTGGACTGCTAGTGAAGAGGCGGTGAGGGACTGGCTTAAAGAGGGGGCAACAAAATGCAAACAGATACAAGTGAGGAGAATGCAAATGCAGTAAGGGAGGAAGAATAGGAACAAAAAGGCCAAAATTGGGGGGGGGAAGGCACAATTTCGGAGACAGTCTGAGACACTACGCCGGAAAAAGGCAAAAGAAAGATGGATATACCGAAAATCCAGACTGGAGAACAAGGCCACAATGTTAGGAATGTGCAGGATTAAGCAAAGCTAAAGAGGAAGATAATGGATGAGGAACAAGCCATATCCTCCATAAATATAGTACTCATGACACAATGGAGAGAAGGAATGATTCCCTTGAAGAAAAGGAGGAATTACGAAGGATCTTTGATAACAAAATAGATGGAAGTAGCTGATGTGGATCAGCTGGAAAACATTGAGAAAGAAATGGATGAAGATGTGGCGGATCATGGAGCATAAGAAAATAAGGGATTCGGAAAGATGCAGAACACACCGAGCAAGAGGGGTTCTCGCTCAGCTGTCCCAAAACACCCAGTGTAACAACCATGAAATCCATAGTGTGGGACTGTAGGGGCCTTGATAACGCCCCAACAGAATTTGGCTGAGCAAACTGTTGAATAAAGATCACCCGTAGATTGTATGCTTGATTGAGACTAATATGGACAAAGAGAAGTTAGAGAGATGGCAGGAAGAAATAGCCTATTGAAATAGATGGCACGTCCCAAAAGTGGTCTCAGCAGGGGGGATATTAATAGTATGGACTAATAGTATAAGTATGACAATATTAACAAGTAGTAATAGTTATGTTCTAGCTAAGTGTAGTAGTCAGGATGGAACAATTTGGTTCTAATGTTTTGTATATGGTCACCTGATAGCCCCAGAAAGGGTGGCCATTTGGAACCTGGTCAATGAAATTTTGTCCTCGGCCCAGTATCCCCTGGTGTTAATAGGATATTTCAATCAAATTATAACAGCTGAAGATAAGAAAGGGAGGATACCTTTTCAACAAAGTATAGGCTCCCAACGACTGATGACAATGCTAGAGGAACACCAATTATAGGAGCTGAGACATACATGGTTATGGTTCACATGGTCAAACAATAGACATGCCAATGAGAGGAAATGGAAAAGATTGGACAGAGCCTTCGCGAACCAAGCTTGGAGAGATAATTTTGGTAACTCTGGTATCAGAAATCTACCAAGAATCCAATATGATCATGGTCCAGTAGTATTGTACCTTAGTATGGTAATGTGCAGAAATTAAGCCAAGGTTTTAAGGTACAAGTTTTTCTGATGGCATAGTCGAGGGGCAGATGATATTGTTAAAAGGGTGTGGCATCCGGTGAATTTGGAGCACGAAGAAAACCGAAGGAGGCAACAGTTAGTGTCAGAAAAATCAGATTTCACTCAGGCATTTGAAGATTTGGAGTAACCAGAAGTTTAGACACATGGAAACAAAAATTTAGGAGAAACAAACTATTCTGGAAAAAAAATCAAAAACAAGAAGCAAGGTCAGAACTGGATACTTTAACATTATTTGGACAAGAACATGACCTGCGGGTTTGGGGACCAGGACACTAGTTTTTTTCACATATGGGCAACCAAAAGACAATCGAAGAACCAGATTACATTATTGAGAGATCAGACAGAGACTTGGACATAGGAGGGGCACAAATTCAGTACCTCCCACATTCACATATAAAGAACCTTTACACTAAGGCAGATGAGTATCCCCAGAGAGTGGGGCACGAGAGAAACATATGGCAGGTCCTAGGAGCAAATCAGAATGTAATGAATTAGGATCATATACAAAAACTGTGCCAACCTTTTACTGGGGAGGAGGTCAGACGGGCCTTACAATCTATGAGACCCTGGAAGGTACCTGGAATGGATGGAATGCCGGCAGGTTTTTACAAAGTGCACTGGAGTCATGTTGGAGAACAACTAACAGAGAAGATCCTACAAATACTGCACGATAGAACCATACCCACAGAGTGGAACCAAACTTAGATAATGCTCATACCAAAGAACATAAATGTACAGAGAGTGGAAAATTTCCGGCCTATATCTCTATGTAATGTGAAATATAAAATAGTGGCCAAAGTATTAGCAAGAAGATTGCAGAAGGTCATGGGAGATCTAATTGATACAAACCAGTCAGGATTCATAAAAATTGGAAGATATGAGAGAATATATTGATAACACAATAAATGATTCTTTTGTTTAGACGGAGGATAGCCGGGAGAAAAGAATTTGTGGCAATCAAGCTAGACATGAGTAAGGCATATGACAGAGTATCCTGGAAATTTCTAGCTTAGGCACCACAACACATAGGACTACTGCAACAGTATATACAATTGATACTGAGGTGGACAAATTCAGAATCAGAGATATTTCATCCGGTAAGGGCATTAAGGCAAGGATGTCCCATATCCCCTTACTTATTCATCATCTGCCAACAATATTTGTCAAAAATGATACATCAAACAATGAATAATATGTCTCAAGCGGTAGTTCAGCCCTGGAAGAGGTACGCCAAAAGTGTCTCATTTGATGTATGCCGATGATAGTATTTTGTTCATAGAGTGCACAACAGAAACAGTAAGGCAGTTAGCAAGAAATCTTGATGACTTTGAAAGATTCTCAGGTCAACGAATTAATTTTGAAAATTCATCAATCATATTCCGCGGAAACACTGACCATCAAATGCAGAGTTATATAAGATACTATATGTACATCCATAAGTCAAGTTTGGGTGGTAAGTACTTGGGATGGAAATAGAGTTATTACAATCCAGGTGGGCGACACACAAAAGGATGTTGCAAAATCTGAGAGCAAAATTGAATGACTTGAAAAATAGATCCTTGACAATTGCAATAAGGATAACACTGGCCAAACATGTACTCATAGCAATGCCACTGTACCCAATGGGGATTTTTCACATACCAAAAATAGTGCTGAAGGAAATCGATAAGATCACAACAAGATTCATCTGGAAAGGAGACTCGGAGAATACAGGAACACACTGGGTATCTTGGAAACAAATGTGTTTACCGACAAAATAGGGAGGCCTCATATTAAGGTCAGCAAGGCATATGAATGCAGCCTTGCTAGCCAAACATGCATGGAACATATATATGGAGAAGGATACATTGTTTGTCAAGGTGTTCAAGTTGAAGTATTGCAGGGAAACATACATTATGGAGTGCATGGTGGTCAGTCTTGAAAGGAAGAGATTTGTTGAGAAAACACATGAGATGGGAAGTGAGGAAAGGAGACAAGATCTGCCTCAATGATAATTGGATACTAGATTTCACAACTCAGTCACTGGGACAAAGGGCAAGCATATTAGTGGAACACACTAATATGAAAGTGGAGCAGCTAATATACGAACAAAGAAACTAAAGAGTGGAATTACTGAAAGTAATATATCCACCACAAGTGGTCAAAAGGATTCAAGCGATACAACTACCCTGCAGTGGAGATATGGAAGACAGAAGGGTATGTGCACACACCAAAGATAGCATATATACAATCAATTCAGGATATTGGACACAAAGGAGCACATGGGACTCCAACAGATGGAGGGACATTGGAAACAGTTTTGGAAACTAAAGTGTCGATAAATGTGCAAATATTTTTATGGAGAGAACTGAGAAATGAATTACCAACAAGGAAAAATCTGCACAAAAAAGGAATTTAGCCACAGGAGATGTGCCAGTGTTGTTCTCCACTTCAATCAGAATAGACAGAGCATATGTTGTTAAGCTGTAACAGTGCAAAGAGAATATGGAGAGCCACGGGATTGGGTTTTGATTTTGACCAAGGACAATCATCCAGCGTTAACACATGGTTTTGGAACTGGTCTACAATGGTGCAGCAACAAGAACAAATTATACTATCAATGCATATCTTGTGGAAAATTTGGTTACAAAGAAATCAGATTATTTTCTAGAAACAGAGGGACCTACCAATTCTAAGAGCTCAACTAGCAGCAATAACAACAAAGGGGGATAACAATCAAAAGTCAAGCATAAACCCAGAAGATGTGCAGATTCAAGAAGAGGTGAACATTCAACAAACACAGGGCCAACAATCTAATGCATCAGAATATTATCAATCACAATTATGGCCTACATTAAGGATTGATGGAGCATTTTGGTCTAGCAACTTACACGGTTCAGGAGCCTGGACGTTACTGCAGAGTCTTCGCCAACCAACAAGGGAAAACGGAAGTGGCACACATCCCAGCAGTTACGCCGCTAGTGGTGGAGGCAACGGTATGCCTCAAAGGGATCAATACGACAGTGGAACAAGGTTACCAAGAGCTGCAGATCTGGACAAATTCTACAGTATTAGCAAGCTTGATAAATGACAGGGACAAAGCTCCCCGATGGAAACGAGGGACATGCTGTAGGACATTAGACACAAGTTGGCCTACTTTAGGAAATTTCTCTGCCATAAAGTGCCTAGAGAAGTGCTAAAAGAGTAGCATAATAATGCCAATCATATTAAATGTAATATGTTAAACTGCACTTAGTAATAATATAAAGTATTGTCCTAAATTAAAAAAACTTAAATCCCTCACATTGATACATGTTGGAATATAATATCACATTAAAATTAAGAATTAAATGATCAAGAGATAAGTTATGTGGTTATTCTTCCTATCAGTCAATTAGTTTTAGAGGGAAAACCTATTGAATTCACGAGTCATGCTGATTAGGGTTGTTCATGCTGATTCACGAGTCAGGGTGATTCAGCTGTCTCGGTCCAAATTGTTGGGACGAAATTTTCATAGTTTTGGGTCGGATTGGATCTGGACCTCAAAAGTTTCAAATTGACCCAAATCATATAAATATAAGACTAATTTTTTTTAGTAACCAACATCTTTCGAAATACCATTTTTTAGTTCTTGAGACCAATATCGCGTTCATTCAGCAACCAACAAATACAAAATTATTTGTGTGAACCCAAAATCAGATTTCAGGTAGTTTTCAAGTAAACCAATTTTTTTCCTGATATAGTCAGGGTATTTTCATAATTTTCATAATTAAAAATATTTTCAATCAAAAATTCCCAATTTCCACATTCCCAAATTCTTTCAGCCTCTTCCCTCTCCCCTTTCCCCTTTCCCTTTCCCTTTCCCTTCCGTCGCCGAGGAAGACGCTCGTAATAGCATCTCTAGAACCTTTCCTAGAATAAGGAATAATTCCCACCGGTAGAAAGCTTGACAATGAGCACAGAGAGAAATAGCTACGACAACTAGTAATCAATTCCTAATTAGCATAAGCAGAGAAATACATACGACAACTAATAATCAATTCATATTAAGCATAAATGCCTAATTACAGACGTACAAGGAAGACTGCAAACCTACTAAGCATAAATAGCTGTGGAAACTAAAAGGAGGACTACGCATAAACATACAAAATCGTGGGGAAAAATTCAGGATCTACGAAGCGACGGCGAGTTTGTGAGGCTCCAGAGGCGGAGCAGCGACGGGTTTCTAAATAGTGAGGCGGAGGGTTTGGAGTCGGCGGCAGAGCAAATGGTTATGCGCTGGAGTTCTTGAGGCGAAGGAGCGGCGGCAGGTTTGTGAGGCGGAGTGGGTTTCTCTGGAGGCGGAGGTGAGAATAAATTTGGGGTGGCTGAGATTGAAGATTAATTCCTGGAGGCAATGGTTTTTACTCGGTTTTCTTTGGGAGCTTTGAAGGAGTGCCAGTACTTTGATTCGGCTGAAGCAGAGTTATTTTTTGAGCTTTGGCTTCACTGGGAAGGTTCTGGAGATGCTATTTACAGCATCTTCCTCGGCGGCGGAAGGGAAAGGGGTGAAAGGAATTGAGATTTTTTTAATTAGTAAAATTATGAAAATACCCCTGACTATATTGGTAAATAATTCAGGTTTACATGAAAATCACATGAAATATGGTTTTGGGATCAAAAAATTATTTCGTATTTGTTGGGCACGGTATTGCCCCCGTGGACCAAAAGATGACATTTCGAAAGATGTTGGGTACCAAAAAAATAATTATGATGTAGTAAAAAATGCAATTTATTTCAATAAAATAAATATTTAAAAATCATACTAATATTTTACTAATATTTAAATAATAAATAATATTATAGTTTAATTTCATGTAATTTAAAATTATATTTTATTAATTACAAAGGAAAATACAATTATTTTTTCTTCTACTTAGTTAGACTACATTTACAATTCATTTAAATAATAAATAATTAGGCTGTAATTTATTTATGTAATTATTTTATTAATTATGAATATTTTTTCATATTTATAATATATTAATTGATAGTATTTTTATACTTTATTTTTTTATCTGTATGGATATATAGATATATAAATACATATTTTTTCATATAAATATAAAATTAATTGTTATTTATCAATTATTAATAAATAAATATATTTTAATTTTTTTCATAAATATAATATAATGTTAATAACTATGTTCACTTATTTTAATCGTGAATCACACGGGTATTAATCTAATTTGTGTTATTAAGACTTGTTTATAGAGTAAATTAATGTAAGATAAGTTTTATTAAACTATTTTTTAGTGATTTTTTTAAGATTAATTTTTTTAAAAAATAAAGCAAAATTATAAATGGGTTAATTTGGGTCAAACTTGAATCAAAATCCGACTCAACCCATACCTGACCAACTCAAATTGAAAAATATTTAACCCAGTGGGATATTGATCTAACCTGACCCAAATAAATTGGATCGAATTGGGCCGGATCAGGTCGGGTGATTTGAACTCCCCTGTGTGTGATTGGTCTAGTGCATCAATTCACTCATAAGCACTCTTGTACTTAATTGTCCTAATGGACCTACATTCTCATTTAAAAAAATACTTATGTGAGAGTCGTATCTTTCCATAATTTATGGTGAAATTAGAGAGAAAGTAAAGTGTTTTCAAATTACAGAAAATATCCCATATTATTGTGCTTACCCCCGTCTCAAAACATCTTCCATCGTCTTCCTTTCCTCCCTCTCTCAAAAAATCTTACTTTTCTCTTCAATCTCTTTTTTCCCATTTTCCCATTTTTCCATTATAAGGAGATGGGAAAATAGTAAATTATCAATTGAAATTCCTTAAGTGTTTATGTTATTGAATAAGTATGGATATGTCTCCATACAATAATATTGTTTTTCGACCTAATAGACTACATTGTTGCGTTCGTGATGATCACCCAATTTAGTTTGTGCCGTTGTTTTGTTTTCGATCTGCCTGTACATATCGTGTTTTCGTAATTTTTTTGTTTTTATATTGAAAATTCCATTTATTTGAATGCTGCCAGATTTATATTTTCTAGGTGTTTACAGTTTGAACAACATATTTAGATAAAATTATTGCAGTTCTTGAAGATCCAATTTAGCGAAGTGGTTGATATGCGATACATTCATCTTTGCCAAGTGGTCATGGTTTTCGCAGGAAACGAGTTAATATCTTGATGGCGATATTACAGTTTTTATTGAACTTTTAATCTATAACAGTACAGACGATCAGTCTGGTTGACATATAATTTAAATATTCTTATAATTGATTAATTATTGCTAGAGACTAGTTGAGTTAGATGTTAATAGAATGTAAAACCCATCAACGAGAAAAAGACGACGAGCACGAGAATTATTCTGAAACTTAGTTGCTAAAGCATTCCATACCTGAGCAGCAGTGACCATGTCATCAACTGCCGACATTACAGAAGGATTCAGGGATGAAAAAAGTGCAAGTTGGACAAGTTGATCTGTCTGAAACCAGACAGCACGGGGATCAGCATCGCCAGAAGCCTTGTCCTCAGGTTCCTTGGAGGATGAGCTCGCGGTCTCCGGAGGGCAGACAGTCGTACCATCAACATAACCAATGAGTTTGACAATTCGTAAAACAGAGTAACCTGAGTATGCCAGTGAGAATAGTTGGAACCATCAAGTTAGATTGTGATGCAGCTGATCAACGACGGAAGAGTGATTGACAACATCGGGAACATATCCAAGCACAAAAAAGAAATCAAATCGCAACAAACACACAACAAACTTATAAATGGCAGTGGACGACTGATTTAATTTTTGTGCAAGGACGGAGCAGCAAGTGCAGTGCGGGAACACAACAGTCGGCGCGGGAACACAACAGTCGACGCGTGAAGGACACGACAAGCGCGTGAACCGGCGAGCCGAGAGTGGTGACGGCGTGTACGGGCGCGTGCGGCGGCGGGAATTTGCGATCGACCGAGCCCGACGGAGCTGCTGGAGCGACGGTCGGAGTCCGGGGGTTGGGCGGCGGCCGACCGATCAGAAAACAGAGAGGAAAATTCGGAATTTTGGAAAGGGAATATTTATAGAGACCTGACTGATACCATGATAGAATATAAAATTCACAAATAATTGTGGTTATGCGTATTCATATATATATAACCTGTGCCTCTCATTACAAAGATCAAACCCAAATCTTTATATCCTCGTCATTTAACAATACGGGATCGATCCCACTTCACACCTTTCGCACCTCTATCCCACTCTATACATTCTTGATACTATCAAATTCAACATTATCTTATTTTATTGTATGAAAGTACTGAATCATGGGATGCTGATGAAAATGAAGATGGCCAGCCTAGAGCCTACAAAAACCCAGTCATTCTTTTTCAGTCGGTCAAAAAGAAAAAGAGAATCCACACCAACCCTATCAAGCTTATCGATCAACTGTAATTCATTATTCCTTCTCTTCCGTTCTTAAATATTGGCACACTTATTATTTATGGATATTTTTTTAATTTATATTTCCTTTTATGACAAATACTAGATTATTTTCATCCACTCTATTTACTTTTTATTATTCCAATATAATTCCTGCACTAATTTTACTTTTTATTAAAACTTGTGTCATCCCTTTAGTGTCAGAGGCAGTACATCTTATCCAATTTTACATGCATGACTGTGCATGATAAATGATCCACACATTTGCAGCAATTTAGCTCACTCGTAAAATTAGTAAATTTTACATCTAAAACTTTATTGGCTTGCGGTCACCATATTTATATTTCCATTCCATAATCTCAAATTACAATCGAATATCCTACTCTATCAATAGAACTTTGAATAGTTAGGAATGCTTTTCAAAGAACATTAAGGTTATGCACGAACCACCGCTACTAAAACTGTAACTAACTACAATAATCGTACTTTTATAACCACATATAAGTTGAGAAATCATAATATGGACCAATTTGATAATACAAATTTGGATAATCTCTATTTAAAAATTCGACTTTAAAATTCCCAAATTTTAACGTAGATGTGAATTCAACTCTGGAACTCTCTCTTACAAAGAGGATGGATTAAACACATGCACAATTCACTTTCTACCCTACAATGTAAAGATGCACAGCTACATTCTTTTCTCCTCAATGTGTATTTAATCATAGTCCCACATGCCCCTGACAATAATTAGTAGTTAATCAACAAGTCATTTGAGGTAAACCACCTTTATTAAAATAAAACACTCCCCTTATCTCACCTGAAATTGCACTCTTAATTTTTGACATTATTTTCTATCAAAATTTGATCATATATTTGAATAGACATATGAACAGCAATATTATCGCATATGATAATGTTCAATTCATCGTAACAAGTAGTTTCTAAATATCAACTTTTTATTTATCGTTATTATACATAAATAGATATATTAACAGTCAAACATATTTCTTGAATAACATGCTAATAATTTTATGTAATTTTATATGGGACAGAGGGACTATTAATTAATGAGTATAAAAATCTCCTCCGATCTAATTGCAATTGTCACAAGCCTTCGGTTTTCTCACTTCCTAGTTGGACCATCTGACTCAAAAGGCGATCACTGCTCGCCCTCAACAGCCCACACCACAACCATCATGTGAGAGGTAAGTCACGGTAGCCCAGCGCTAAGAACCATGGGCTCGGTCCATACTCGGTGCCCACCAGGAGCCCAGAGCAGTCCACTTGGCTCCAGGAAGCATCCCACACGGTGGCGGCCGAGCTTCGAACTTGGATCTCCTCAAATTTCCACCCATGTCTCTGCCACTGGGGTACACCCGCAGGTGTTACACTTTAGTTCACTAACATTTTAATGTGATGCTATTTGGGTTAATTTTGTTTTTAGGTTAATTTTGGCCTATTATTTCAAGTTGATACTTCCTCTGTTTTACTATGTTTGGCACACTTACCATTTTTGTATGTTTTTCTTAGATTGTCACTTTTCCTTTAATGGCAAAAAAGTACATTATTCTCAACCACTTTTTAAACTTTTTACTCTCTCCACTCATTTCTCTCCACAGATAATAATTATCAATGGGAAACAGTTTTAATATTAATTCAAAAAAATATTCAAGTCTTATGCAACAAAATTATCCAATTTCTAAAAAATTTACCTTATATTCCAAGTTTTATGGCTCTAACTTCTAATCAATATTGATATGGATTATATTTTTAATTTTTAATTTTTAATTAATGATATATATGATAACCGGTAATAACCGACACATCAACCGAAATCGATAATAACCGAACTAGTAAAACCAACAACATTATCGATCGGCTATTCAGTTCCTTATAAAATTGTATACACTGATAGAAATCAAAACCGATTAACCGTCTAACAGACAAACTGACCAGTTGAACACCCCTAGCTACCACCTCTGTCGCCGCACTGCCACCTTTGCCCCCACCTCCACTTTCACCGCTTTATCACCACCTTCACCTCCACCGTTCCACCGCCACCTCCTCCACCTTCGCCACCCTACCACTACCATCGCCACCCCAACCCGTCTCTACCTCCGTCACTCTGATATCACCTCCGTCGCCGCACAGCCACCTACGCTGTCAATCTGCCACCTCCGCCCCCACCTCCACCTCCACCTTCACCGATCTACCACCACCTCCACTTCCACCGCTCCACCACCACCTCCTCCACCTTTGCCACCCCATCCCCTACCACCAGAAACCCATCACCTCCGCCACCACCAATTCACCACACACCCACCACCACGACCCTGTCAAACCCTCCATCACCACCATCCCCCTTCTCTCCCCACATCCCCGCCCATCAAATCGGCACACCATCGCCGACGGAAGCAGCATCCCTCCCACCGTTCTGACACTACCTTGTCACTGCCACAACGCCACTCATCCCACACCCACGAAATTGAAATGGGTTTTTGCGTTTCGGAAAGAAGAGAAAAATGGTTGTTGGAGCTACCAGAAAGCTAGCCGGTGGTGACAAATACGCCGGTGATAGTGGTGAGGCAAAGGTAATCGAGAACATTAAAATTGGCGACAGTTTTTGTAAACGAAGTGGTCTGATCTATGACGGGGTGCTCCGGCTTGGTGGATGCAGTGATGTCGGTTTTCATTTCTTCGAGATTTGATTTGGTGCGGCTGATTCTTCTTCTTCAGCTTAGTGTTGAGATTAACAGTGATTTTCTTCTGCGCTGAGTGAGTGTCGTTGGATTCAAAAAGAAGAGATGGAGGTGACGGAGAAGAGATGAAAGAAAAGACGAAATATGGAATTGCATTTTCTTTTTTCTTTTTTTGATTAAGGGACAAAATGGTCATTTTCATTGAATACGAAAATGACCAAAGTTGACCAATTTTTCAAACCACAACAGGGGTACGAATGCACTTTAAAAAAAAACTCGGAGGTATATCTGCACTTTTTTCTATAAATCATAAAAATATCATGAAAGATTTTGTCAGATCGTAGTATGTATTTTCTAAATATTAAATTTTCATAATGTTTAAGTTCATATATTTAAATATAGTAACAGACAAACTTATGTTTTTTTTTACTTAAATAATTAAAGTGAAAAGTTTAAAGAGAGGTGATTAGACCAATTATAAAAAAAATCTCATTTTTATAATTTTAAAGATTGCATTATAATTATTTATATGTTCAAATTCATTTTTAAAAAATTATAATTACAAGTTACTCGTTATAAAATAGTTTGTCTAACGGTTTGTCAATTTAAAGCGTGAAGTTTGGCATGGAAGTAGTAATATGGAATGAACACTTAAACTTTGATTTCTTTTGGAAGGATAAATTTTGATTTTATTAAGGGCTAGATTGAAAATTGTGCAATCCTCCCTCAGGTCCCAATATATTGGCATCAAATAATTGGCAAAATTTTTTTTAAAAAAATGTAATATGAGTGGAAGAGATTGTATTGAGAGATTAAAAAGTAAATTTAGTGGATGAAAATAATTTAGAATTTACCAAAAGAAAAATGTGCTAATATAAAAACACTATCCAAAAAAGAAAATAGTGTCAATATAAAAAAAACAAAAAACAGTAAAATTCGATTGCAAATAGTACTAAATTTGAAATGAATGGTGGGTATCAAATGGCCAAATTGATAGTAACGGTCCTTCAAATTTGAATTTTAAGCTTCACCAACAACAAATCATTACACTCTACCACCAAGAAAATAAAGAGAAAGAAGAACAACCCCGCATCTATCTTCCTTTAAGATTCTCCGCAGTACTCTGTTGTTTGGTATCTATCAACAAAATGGCTGAATTTCGGACTCAGCCTAAGAAGCCATTTCTTGATCGGCTTCAAGATATTAGTACCTCTACAAAGATTAAATCCCCGCCATTTCTCAACAATGAGGACCTTGATGGGTCTGTATTGTGTGTTCCCGGTTCCAGGCTGGTTTCTTCAAACCCCGTGTCCCAAGGTCAGAGTTTCTTCTGCACTGTGGGATTTATCATATTTATTGGAGATAGTGGGTTAAAGTTGCAGTGTCTTGATTTTATTAAATTGAATAGCAAGTAGCATTGTGTTTGGAATGTGAAAGATGAGATTATGGGACTGTACCAAAGAGGGTTTTCAGTTTTCTATATTCCAGGTATTGCAGGATTTAGGGTTTTCATTCGCTTTGCCATTTCTCAGTGATTTTGTTAGACTGTCCTCGTGGGATTTATAGTGGAAAGGTGATTATTTAATGAGTTTGAGTTCTAGTCTTGGTTTTGTTGAACTGCATAGCAAGTTGAATTCTGTTTGAAATGTGAAAGATGGGATTTTGGGGCTATGCTGATGAGGGTGTTCTGATCCCTCTTACTATAGGATTTAGGTCTGGCCAATGGTATCTTTGATATACAAATGGTGATCATTCGTGACATCGGATTTTCTTTTTCGTTACTGCAGGATTTTATGTATGTATCTGACTGTTGTGATTTAATATCTTCCTTGATGCAGAGAATGTTGTAAAGTTTGTAAATGCTGGAGGTGGAGATATTATTGGAGAGGAGGAAGATCTTGGGGTGATTATCATGTCTGATCATGGCTATGATGGAGGAGATGTACTTAGGACCTGTGAGACTGTGGTTAATGACAATATAATTGGGGCTCTGTATCAATCGGCAAGGATAGGAAATTTTATGTACAAATTTGACAACTTTCCCGCTGGAGACTATTTGGTTGATATTCACTTTGCGGAAATCATAAACACCTATGGCCCCAAAGGGATGAGGGTTTTTGATGTGCTTGTGCAGGAAGAGAAGGTCAGTAGTTCTTGCATCCCGAGTTTTTTTTTCTTTTTTCAGTTTTGTTTGTGCACTAATTTGAAAAATGCACCTTCTTCTACTGAAATATGGAATAGGTTCTTTCGGAACTTGATATATACTCCATTGTTGGGGCGAACAAGCCTTTGAGATTGGAAGATGTTAGAGTCAGTGTTGGGGACAGTGGTCTGATGTTGATAAGCTTTCAAGGGATTAGTGGAAACCCAATTGTAAGTGGTATATGCATAAAGGAAGTACCTAAGCTGCCTGGTATGTTACAATTATCTGGCAGGGATTTAATTCCCAATAAATGATAAACATTCAGATATACCATTAATCTTGAATTTCTTGTGGCTTGATTAAAGTTACTCAGGTAACACGTAGATATTCCGAGAGTAACTTCTTCTCTGTAGAGGTATGTTCCTTCTTGGTCTTTGAGTTTTGTATGAATAACAACCAGTTATGTACTTAATGCAGTTTTTACTCAGTTGCATGTTACTGGTTATGTTCAGAATAAAGACGTGGAAACAAGATTCAGTAGTCGGTATCAAAAGAAAATAGAAGAGTTACAAGCTCAATGTAAGCAGAAGACAGATGAGTGCTACCAGGCATGGATGTCACTGACAGATTTGAACAAGGAACTTGAAGATGTCAAAATGGAGCTTGACAACAAATCTTTCCACAATCATTGCCTAAGTACATCATACTTTCACTTGTTTCTTCCTTGAATGGCTACATTACAACTTTTCTAAAACTGGTGTTCCAATATGTGCATGTAGATCAGGACATGGTGATGCTAGCAGAAAAGTTGAAGGATAACTCCAGAAAGTATGAATGTGAAAAGAGTTTGTGGCTTGCAGCCATCAATGAACTAGAGTCCAAAGTTAAGGTAAAAAATGTAATTCTTACATATCTAAGCAACTTGGTGTCAGTTAATCATCTATGTCAAGTTCTTTTTCAGATCATGAAAGAAGAACAAATCAAACTTTCCCAAGAAGCTCGTGATTGCGCAAAATTGATTCCTGGCATGAATCAGATGATAACAGCTGTACGGGAAATGGGTAGGCTGGTGATTTCAATATTCAATTATGCAATATTACAGAATATTTTGCTTGGTATTTATCTCAACAAATTTGAATTTCAGTGTTACAGTCTGAGAATCTTAAAGTAAAGTACACTGAGGAGCAAGCAGAGAGGAAGAAGTTGTATAACCAAATCCAGGAAACTAGAGGTACCACTCTCTTCTGCATGCGTATTGCGTACATATCCTTCTGATACTCGCCGTATGGTTCAAAAGTTATCCAGCTTAGGCTCTTTTGCCAACTCTTCAACCAGGGAATATCAGGGTATTCTGTCGGTGCCGGCCCCTTAATATAGAACAGGCTCCAGCTGGAAATGCCACAGTGGTCGATTTTGATGCAGCCAAAGATGGATATCTTGGGATACTTCCAGGTGGTTCTACAAAGAAAGTGTACAAGTTTGACCGTGTTTACACACCAAAAGACGATCAAGGTAGAAGCTTCATGTACCTGTGTTTTATGTTTCATGATTCATATAGTGAACTCATCATATACTGTTAAGTCGATTCTTAAATTTACCTGAATTCTCTTCACTAATGGAGTGTGAAACTATTTTCTGGGCATGTTGTACCAGATGATGTATTTGCAGATGCTTCTCCACTGGTAGTCTCAGTTTTAGATGGTTATAACATTTGCATATTTGCTTACGGGCAGACTGGAACGGGAAAGACATATACAATGGAAGGAACAGAACATAACCGAGGGGTCAACTATAGGACTTTGGAACTTCTTTTCCGAATGGTTGAGGAAAGAAGAGATACTTTCATGTATAACTTATCTGTCAATGTGCTTGAAGTTTACAATGAGCAAATCCGGGATTTGCTAGCTAACTCCCCTGCTTCAAAAAAGTAATGATCATTGAGACCCTGTGTTTTTCTCCTTTTAACTTCGATCATATTTGTCGAGCTGGATTCCATTTTCAGGTTAGAGATAAGACAAGTTTCTGAAGGAGCAAATCATGTACCTGGACTAGTGGCTGCTGAGGTTGGTAATGTAAGAGACGTGTGGGAGGTTCTGCAAACGGGAAGTAATGCAAGGGCTGTCGGATCAAACAATGTGAATGAGCACAGTAGTCGATCTCATTGGTGAGTCTGAATGTATTTGATCGATGTTGCAGTAATGACTTTGTCCGGTATGTATAAGGTCGAAATTTGATCTTGGAAATTTCCTGTTGCGACACTTTTTCAGTATGATCTGCATAACGGTTACAGCAAAGAATTTAATGAATGGTGAATGCACAAAAAGTAAACTTTGGCTCGTGGACTTGGCTGGAAGCGAGAGGTTGGCTAAAACTGATGTTCATGGCGAACGACTCAAGGAAGCGCAAAATATCAATCGCTCGCTATCAGCTCTTGGAGATGTCATTTCTGCTTTGGCATCTAAGAGCAACCACATTCCATACAGGTTATTTTCTACTCTTATTTCTTAAACTTGTATTGGCTGTTTTTATGCATTGTTAATGAGCTTATTTGGACTGCTTTCTAGAAACTCAAAGCTCACGCATCTGCTGCAAGACTCACTCGGTAAGCATTGATTTCCAGCTTATATTGCTAGATCAAGGTAGACTTTGTAAACCCAGTTTGGTTATGATAATATTCTAATTGTGCCCCCTTTTAGGAGGAGATTCGAAAACTCTAATGTTTGTGCAAATCAGCCCGCTGGAACAAGATTTGGGTGAGACATTAAGTTCATTAAATTTTGCAACTCGTGTTAGAGTGGTTGAGTTGGCTCCTGCAAAAAAACAGATGGACTTAGGAGAGCTTCAGAAACTCAAATCACAGGTTTCAGATCCCTCTTTTTCATGCAACACTAAAAAAACTGCATGCTTAATTGCTCATCCTGAAGATAGGTTGGGACTGATTCTCTATCTATTATCATCTCCTATGCTTATGAAGCTTGAGAAATCAAAGCAAGAATCTAGATCCAAGGATGAAGCCTTGCAGAAGTTAG
>JAULKM010000002.1:5095120-5125804 GCA_032355605.1 Rubia tinctorum
AATGACCCATAATAAGAACCATACCCTCCTAAATTGTAAAACGCTCTTTTTTAAAGTAAACTTAACAGAAAAAGAAAGGCAAAAAATAATTAATAGCATCCCACCCAGAAAATCATAAAAAATAAAATAAAAGAGAAACAACCCCTCCAATCATCCTAATCTCTGAAAAAATCCGAACAGCAGCACCTAAATCTGGAAAGAATTTTACCATTTATCTGTCGCCGTAGTGGAGTGAGTCGGTGGAAATGGAGTCGTCACTCCATTGAAAAAACCGAAAGAGCCCAGTAGCAACAGATTTGTTCACGCCATTTATCGAGGTTGACTCGGACCTGGACTCGTGGACTCGTGGTTGACTCGGTCCAGGACTCGTGCTTGACTCGGAAACGAGTCAGACCGATTCAGATCTGACTCAGCTCGGAGATCGCACCGGAGCAAGGAAGTCGGAGGAAAAGCTGGCCGCCGAGGAGCACCTAGAGCTGGCCGCCATTGAGCCGTTGACCTTGTTAAAACCGAGCTCTTCGCCGTTGACTATGTACCTCCGTTCGTCATTGAAGACCGAGCTCCAAAATCCCAGAAATGACCGCCGTTGACCCAGATCTGGGTGAACGGACCCGTGAAGGGCTCCGACGGAAAGGGCTCTGAGACACTGCGGGGGTGCAGCACTGTGGCTCGTGGTGTCTCGGTGGTGGTGCCTAACCCGGTGAAACCGGAGCTCCGGAATCGTTGAAACCACTCGTCGGTGCCGAAAAGGATTTTCAGGGAAGAGATGGGAGAGGGGGGGTTTGGTGGGAATGGGGTGGGGGCGCCGCCTGGAATGGTGGTCGGCGGCGGCGGCGCCCCCCCAGTTAGGGTTCTATTTGGGTTCTAGAGAGAAGGGAGAGGGGAATTATTCTGACCGATGAATATTCTTTGGAATTCATTGAACTTAATGCTGGTAACTCTCCTATGATGTCTTCAGGCCAAAAGATTGGAATGGCTGAATGTTGAACATCAAAAATCAATTCAATCCTCTCCAACCAAAGAAGATTTAATTAACTTTAAGGAAATCAAGCAAAGCCTGATTGAATCAAACAACAAGTTTAACTCTTTGTTGAAACATAATGATAATCTTGAAGTTCAAACCATTACAGATCAAAGAACTAAACCTAAAAAATATTATACAGGTACACCTAAAACGGTTGCAACCCGTTCCTCTTTGAACATTCCAAAGCCTTAATAGTGAATGGAATAAAAATTTGTGTCTGGAATGCTAGAGGAGTAGGTAATAAGTCTACTCAAATTAGAGTAAAAGACATTTTAAAAAAATAATTAAAATTGGAATCTTTGTAATCATTGAACCTATGCTCTGTATTGAAGACATTAACTCAAACAAAATAGTTTTAGGATTTCAACACTGTTTCTCAGATGTCAAATGTAAAATTTGGATATTTTGGACCAATGAAATCGATCTCAAAATTAATGCAGTTGATGAGAAATTTATAATCTCTTCATTCAGACATCCTTTACTACAAAATGAGTGTCAAATTGGCTTTATCTATGCTAAACACACCAATAAGGAAAGAAGGAAAATGTGGAACTCTTTAGCAGCCTTCAGGAACTACCCCTCTGCCTTATAGGTAATTTCAATGTAATTTCAAATCTGAATGAATATATTGGACCTTCTATTCCAAATCATAAAGACATGTTATCTTTTAATAAGTTCATGAGTTGCAATAACTTATCTGATATCCCTACATCTGGTTCTTTATACACTTGGACAAGAATGAGGCCAAAGGGTAGAGTGTGGAAAAAACTTGGTAGGGGTATTTCTAATTACATATGGTGGCAGCTCTTCCAAACCTCCTATATTCAAACTGTAGCCAAAGATCAATCAGACCATAGCCCCTTAATCCTACACATTTCAAAAACTATTAACAACACTGGGCCTAAACCTTTTAAATTTCTTAACTGTTGGATTAATCATCCTTCTTTCGTGAAATTAATCGAAGAATCTTGGAGCATTCATACCGACATCTATGGGATGAGGAAATTAGTTGTTTAAATTAAAAAACTTAAAAACTGTTTTGAAAAAGTGGAATGCCAACACTTTTGGCAACATTTTCATAGAAGTACAAAAATGTGAAGATTTACTAATTAAGGAAGAAAATAATCTGCAACTTTCAGAAAATGAAAACAATCTTTTGGTCTTCAATCAGGCAAAAGCTAACCTTACCCTAGCTTTAGCAAACCAAGAATCTTCCTGGAAGCAAAAGTCTAGAATAAAATGGTTAACTGAAGGAGATTCAAACACAAAAATTTTCCACCACTCAGTGAAAAGCAAACACAAAAGCAAAGGATTTCAGTAATTAAAAACTTGAATGGAGACTGGATTTATGATCATAAAACTTATAGGGGAAGAAACAGTTACTTATTTCTCTAAACTCTTAACACAAGAGGAAAATGATCAAACTAGAATCAATACAACATGTTTGCTAGAAAACCTTCCAGTCTCAATCAGCAACAACATGAACCAAGAATTAATCAAATAAGTAACTATGGAAGAATTGACTGTCACCATAATGAACATGAATGGTGATTCTGCACCTGGACCTGATGGATTTTCAAGTCTGTTTTACCAAAAATGTTGGGACATCCTTAAAGAGGATGTTCTTCAAGCTGTTCATGACTTCTTCAGTTAAGTTGATCTTCCTAAAGCCATAACTGCAATTCTAATTGTTCTGATTCCCAAAAAATATGTTTGCTCATCTTTTAAAGACTATAGACCAATCAGTCTTTGCAACTTTTCCAATAAAATTGTCACAAAAATGATTGCAGATAGACTCAAACCTTTAATGAATGACATTCTTAGTCCTGAGCAATTTGCCTTCACCTCTGGTACAGAACTTTCAGAAAATGTCCTTTTAATGCAAGAAACGGCAAGTTATATCAACTCCAAATTTAGATGTTACAATATGATAATTAAATTAGACATGATGAAAACCTTTGACAGAGTATCTTGGTTATTTTTGTCAAAACTTTTATCTAAAATGGGGTTTGCAGATAATTTTGTCAATCTAATCATTAAGAATATAAGGCCTGCATATTTTTCAATATTAGTTAGTGGAACCTCCTTTGGAATCTTCCCAGCCTTAAGGGGTTTAAAGAAGGGGGGATCCTTTATCCCTTTTCCTCTTCATCCTAATGGCTGAATCCCTTTCCAAAATACTTAACTTCTATTTCCAATATGCAGAAATTCCTTACTACAAACTTCCTAAGAACATGCTTAATGTTACACACCTGTCATTTGCTGATAATACATCATTTAAAAAAAATACACAAAGGCAGAAATAAAAAATCTCATGGGATTTTTCACAATGTATGAAAATGCATCTTGGTAAAAAATTATTATGAGAAAGCATCCTTTCTAATTTCCAAAATTACCTCTCCAAGAATTGTAAACCAAATCAAATCAGAAACTCAAATGATGCAAGGGAGATTTCCTTTCAAATATTTAGGATCACCAATATTTATAGGAAGGAATAAGAACTCTCACTATCTTAACCTCCTAAATTCCATTAACTCTAAAATCCATCAGTGGCAGAACAAACTTCCATCACAAGCAGGGAGAATGGTATTAATTAAACATGTCTTAGATTCCATTCCTCTTCATATAATAACAGTACTTAAACCAACTAATTACATTATAAATCAGGTGCACAAGACTATGACACAATTCTTTTGGAAAAACAATTCATCATCAACTCAATCATAGAGAACATGGAGGTCTTTTGACAAATTATGTTTTCCCTTTGATGAAAATGGTCTTGGTTTATAAAACTTACATCTAATGGTAAAACGATTTTCTCTAAAACTATGGTGGAAGCTACAACAAAGAGCTTCTCTATGGGCTAAGTTCATGTGGTCAACACCAATCAATCATCAAACAACAAGAACCTGGAAAAGAATAAAAGAGGTAGATGACTTAGTCATAAAGCATACTCAAATCCAAATTGGAAAATGATCAGTGTAATTTTGAGATTCTAACTTTACATGGTCGGGACTTCTAATTTATAAATGGAATCCTGAAATTGATCTACCCTTCCCAAACCTCACAATGGCTGAATTCCTATCTGAACCAGCACCATTTCTAAGTATTATACAAAACCATCTCTCCAATCATATTATCCATAATATAAGCAACAATTTCAGTCTATTTCCTGATTATGAAGATAATGATATGGAAACCTAATCCAAATGGAATCTTCACATTAAGGTCTGCATATGAAAATAAAAAATTCAGTCATTCAATCATCTTTGGTCAAAATTTCTTCCAAAAAAATAACATTATGAATTGGAGACGGCTAAATAGGCTTCTACCTTTCCATGATGTTCTTGAAGATTTCCAATTCAATCTTCCATCAATATGCTTTTTCCGTAAATAGGAATTTGAAAGTATTCACCATTCTTTGAATAGTTATCCTGTCATAAAAAATTTTGGGATATGATTGACAAAGTTCTTGACATTCATACACCTTCTTTTGAATACTAATGGGAGAGATTATTCCATTATTGGAATTTAAAATGCTGAATCATGATTTTTAATGTTCTCATCAAGATAATATCATGCTTATGCATCTGGTTCATTTTGTGTGCTAGAAATAGCCTTTTTTACCAAATTAAATCCAATGATGAGTTCATATTCAGGAAAATATTGTGGCAATTAAATGACATTTTGATTGGATTCAATTTAAAAGGTTTGTGGAATTTAACATCAAGAATTCCAAGATTGTTCGTATGCAGGTCTAAGAAAAAGGTTGCGAGGAAAATTATCCAATGTGAACCTCCTGTTCAGTTCAAGTAAACTCTGATGGATCTGTTCTTAAAATTGGAAGTGCATGAGTTGGTTACATCATTAGAGATTGTAGAGGGAAGCTAGTTTTATCAGCTGCTAAGCAAATCACAACAGCAAACAGTCTTCAAGAAGAAGCCCAAGCTCTCAAATATGGGATTAAGGCAGCCAGAAACAGTGGAATCCGACACATACAAATTGAATGTGATTCTAAACTTTTGGTGAAGATAGTGAGGAAAGATTAAAAAATTCCGTGGCAATGCACCAATGATATTCATCAAATATGTGATACACTTCATCAAATTGACTGGTCTATCTCACATATTTATAGAGAGGCTAATAGTGTTGCAGACGCATTGGCAAGAATGACTAGCAACAAAAAGGTATATTATTTCTTTGATCATGCAAGTTTACCCAAATAAATTAAGGGTATGATTCATCTAGACTCAATCTCTTTTCCTTATATTAGGAAATAGTTTTCAAGCATTATAATATACTCCTTATGGAATGTCTGATCCATCTTGGTTGCTATCATGATTTATGAGTTTAGATGTATGACTATACTTTTTTAGAACATGTTAATGCTTGGAATTCTTTGTTTGATAGGTACTGTAGCCACTTGGGAGCATGGAGTTGGCGTTTCAGATCACAGCTGGCAGCATTCAAAATGCTGCATCGACTTCAAAATGGAAGCCTGAACCAGAAATGGAAGCATGGAGGAGAAAATTTCAATTTCCACAATCTATACTGCTGCCTATTGCTTGAAGAATCAAGAGTAAATCTCTTCTGGGGAAGATATTTGAGAAAGACTATTATGGAAGGCCAGCTCTTTTTGTTGACACATGGGAGTGGAGGCAAAAAAGTGGGAGACCATAATAGATCTCGACACGGGATTAGGGTCATGTCCTTTGTTGATATAGGGTTTAGAAACAAAGGATATGGAATAAAGCTAACTGTATTTAGCTATTCCACGATAGCTTTTATAGCTACACATAGTCGTTTCAAAGACACAATATGTACTCATTTTTGTTCTTTTTATGGTTTGGGGTGCCTAATATATACCCTCTCACTTAGGTGAGTTTTTCATTAAAAAATATATATGAACAATAATATTATTGTATATGATAGCGTTTGATTCGTTGTAACAAGTAGTTTCTAAATATTAGCAAGTAGGTAAACATATTAACAGTCAAACATATGTCTTGAACAACGTGCAAAAAGAAAGATTGCAATCTTGACTGGGAAGGAGGAAGTATGTAATTTAAAAAATGCAGTGTATAAGGTAAAAAAATAGAGTAGACTGTCCATAAACTTATGAACATGTCGTTTGTCAGGAGAACTACTCTTTGTAGAAATAACAACACTCCAAAATAGTTTATATTTTTATACAGTAGCATTTTTTTTCCTGTCCACTATTCTAATCTAGTCATTTTGGAAAGGTGGACAAGTGAAGTAGGGATGGATATAGGAATTTTAATTTGATAAGTCACAATCTAATTTGTTGCATTTGTTTCTGAAGATACTGCTGGATTTCTTTTTATAAAAAAAATTAGAATTTTGGAAAATATAATGGATCCAACATAAAAATAAATTGGAGCCCTGATTAGAGATTATGTCTTGACCAGATGAAAAACAAATTAAGAAAAGGTAAGACAATTGTTCCAGGTTGTCCAAAAACACGAATCCACTTTTGTTTTTTATATCATAATCCACCTTTGAAATGAAGAGTACATTTGGTACTCCCCCTCTCCTAGCTTAGGTAATTTAACTTTCAACAATTAATTTGATAAACATTTGATATTTAATTTCTTTTGTTACGAATAATTAAAAATTAAGACAAAATCTTGTCCGAGATCATCTCATAGTGAGACCGATGATTAATGTGTAATATTATGAAGTTTAATTTGATATGGGATTCCAAATATAATTTTAAAAAGTTTAGGGGAGGAAAGAGGGATCTGGGTGCAAATACCACTTTGTGGGGGTGCTGGACATAAATAATTGGGGAATTAATGATTTCGGGTCATAAGAATCTCGCGGGTCAAGAATCTGGGTCGAAAAATTTGCAGATCAATTTTCCCCTCATTTTTCGCGCAATGCGCGGGTTTTTACTACTAGATTTGATATTTCATTTTCAGTACCTGATGTTTCAACCAAACATTGTGATATTTTTTCATAAGCCTTTTTTTTCTCACTAAAATCATGTGTTCTAAAGTTAAACTTTAATATTTTATTGTAAATTTCGTGTTCACATGTTAATTGTTTGACACTTTATACATGTTGACACTTTTATACTTACATTGATTGATACATTGGTTTTTCAGCGAATCCTTTTAAAAATTGATATTTATGTTTTTTTGGAATATTTATATTCTATTTTGTGTATCATTTGATATTTCAACATGTTTTTCTTAGTTGTAATATTAAAAATTTATTATGCAACCAGTAGTAATTATAAAGTTTACAACCCGATTCATGCAATCCAAAATTTTTATCTTCATTTCTTCTAATTTAAAATTTAAACCTTGGTCTTTCCATAACTTATGGAAAGATTTGATGTGTATACTTAGAATTTATTTTGATGTTTATCTATAATTTAGTGTATTTTTTGTGCTTTTATTTGATGTATAACTATTTTACTTTGATGTCTCTTTTCAGTATTTTTATGTGATGTTTATGTATTTTAATTTATTTTATTTTTTGAATTGACTTTTACAGTTTACTATATTTAATGTTATGGATGAATTATAATTCATATGTGATATTTTAAAAATTAGATCAAACACAAAACCAAACCCAAATAATCAAGCCAAAAACAATCAAATTGGACCTAGTTGTGCAAACTAAAATACGATTAATGATTTCTTCGCAAACTAAAATACCCAAATAATCAAATATATATACTGAAATAACCATCTTCTGCGCATCGTCTTCTCCGGTTTCTGCAATCAAGCTGCACAACAATGGATTTTGCAATCAAGCTTTGCATTCAATCATCACCGGAACTCTGACGATTTCTGCAACTGAGCTACGCATCGATGATATCGAGTTGTGCATTCAATCGTCACCGAGAACCAAGTCCAATCGTCACCGAAATTCTGCCGGTTTCTACGATTGAGCTACACAATGATGACGAGATCGAGCAGCACATCGAAGAGATCGAGCAGCGTATTCAATGGTCATTAGGAACCGAGCTGCACATCCAATCATCATGGAGGCGGACGACGACGATGGTGGGTGCCGGTGAATGAGGGAAACTGAGCGGTTAGTTGTGTTTTTTTCGAGCATCTCGCATCTGCACATGCCCTGATATTCAGAGATGACGCCGGTTGGAAGTTTCAGTGCGGAGGCGACCAACCCTCAACTGAGAAGGATGATTTTCTGAAAATTTGCATGTTGGTCTTTAAAGTTATGTGTGATTTTGAAACAATACCCTGAATAAAAACTATTTATATTTAAAACTTTACTACATATATTTTCCTTATTTATAGATTGACCTCTGGTCTCACCATGAGACGGTCTCGCAGGAGACAGACTCAAAAACTATATACTTTAAAGACAAGGTCTTGCTTGACACCGTCTCACAGTGAGATCAAGGATTGATGTTCAATATTATGAAGATTAATTAGAGATCCGGTTCCAAATATAATTTAAGAAAGTTTGAAAGAGTAAGGAGGATAGGGTGCAAATATAATTTGTGGGGGTGGTGAACATAAATAATTGGGAAATTAATGATTCCGGGTCATAAGAATCATGCGTGTCAAGAATCTGGGTCGGAAAAATTCGCCGATTAATTTTTTTCTTCATTTTTGAGGAATGTGCGGGTATTTACAACTAGACTTGATGTTTTATTTTCAACACTTGATGTTTCAACCAAAATTTTTGATGTTTTTACATAATCATTTTTTCACTAAAAACATGTGTTTTAAAGTTAATTTTTAATGTTTTATTGTAAATTTTGTGTTTGCATGTTAAATTTTGAACACTTTATACATGTTAATACTAGTTAGTGATATTTTATTATCTTAAATTTAAATTTATAATTTATAATTTATACTTTCATTTTGACTGATGTGTAATTTTCAGCGCACCCTTTTAAAATTTGATATTGATGTTTCTTTTTTCTGAATAATATATTTGTACTTTGTGTATCCTATGAGGTTTCAACGGTGCAAATTAGATATTTAAAATTTTATTACTGATATTTTAATTTTTCCGATATCAGTGTCACATTTCGATGTGATACTTGATGTTTAAACTTGAGTAAAATACAAATATAACCCTATTATTTTTCAAAAGTGCCAATATAACCCTGTATAATCTGAAAGTGCGATTATAACTCTAACTTTTGCATCAGATGTGCCGATATAACTTTTTGACACTATTCCGGCATTGACTTAGTATATTCCGGCATTAACCAAACCTAAGAAGACTAAAAAACCCAGTCTTAAAACTAAAAAATTAATGCCTAAAACACCCCTAGGATTATTCTCCTTCATCATCTCCTAAGCCAGCTCCGTCGCTCCCCCGGAATTTGGAGTTCTGCCCAGCATCAAGTACAAAAAACCATTAGAACAAATAAGAGCAATTGCAGATAATCCAAAAATTGCATGTCTACAATTAACACAAAAATGCTAATGTTCTTCACTCAAAATGCCCAAAAAGTGTAGAAATTCTGCCTAATCTGGGCAGAGGCTCACAAAACACCAAGAAAACAAAAAAAACATGGGAAGAGACTCATAGTACTCAGACCATACATGCACGTTCCTAAGGCCAAATAAATGCATTTGATTTTTAGCAGAGGAAGAAGACAGAAAATGATGATATATGATGGAGAAGAAGACGATGAGAGTTAATGGGATTATAAGATGCTACTCCACCCTCATGGACCCGTCGCTCTAACATCGCCGCCAGAATCTGGTTGCCGCCGCCCTCCCCCGACTGATTTAACCCTCTCCGATGCCTCTCCGTTCACCCAGTCAATCCTCCCAGACAGACCCACTACCATTCACCGCTCCAAGACACCCCCACCTCCAAAAACTGAAGCAACCCGTCACCATCTCACCTACCTCCCCTTGTCACCACTTCTCGAAACCCTATCTCACCTCCCCATCGGCACCACCCAGAAACCGGTCGCCCCTATTGTCACTGCCAAAACCGCTTCACCTACCTCCTCGCCCCACCACCGCTCGTGTCGCAGCTAGCACCACCTCACCTCACCGCCCTCCCCTCACCACCACCGCTCCGAACCCGACCTCCCCATCTCCGCCACCCAAAAATCGATCGCCCCACCACCACACGATTCACCACACCACCGCAACTCCTTCGTTCGCTTGCACTACTCGATTCAACCCTCCAAAACCCTATCTGATTCACCACATCACCGTAGAGGAGGTTCGCCTGCCCTACTCGATTCTCCACACCAACGTGGAGGAGCTCCACCTGTATTACCCAATTCACCACCGGGAAGAACTGGTGGCGCCATTTTGATCGAGATGGTAACTTAACTGTGAGTTTTTGGGAGAGAGTAGAAGGAGAATGGAGATGGGATCTTGGTTTTCAGGAGATAAAGAGGGTAAGTGGGTGAGTTCTTGGGAGAGAAGAGGGTAAAGTTGTTATTTCAGTTTTTTTGTTTTGTTTAAATATTCTTAAATCAGTGATTCGGGGGTATAATGGTCATTTTAGTAGTTTCCGGCCAAATTCAGGTTGCCAGGGTTAGATTGACACTTTTGACTAAATAATAGGGTTTGAATTTCATTTTTAGATTTTACAGGGTTAGATTGGCACTTTCGACTAAAACTTAGCACTTAACTCTTTAAACTTTATGTGTATTTAATTTTTTAAATGTGTTTCTAGTGTATAGATTTGATGTTTATATATTCTAATCTGTTGTGTATCATAGAGTTTTCAATTTGATGCATATTTTAGTATTTTTATTTGATGTTTCAACTATTTTATTTTGATGTGTTTTTTTAGTGTTATCATTTGATGTTTAATTATTTTAATTTGATGTGATTTTATTGTGTATATATTTGTTACTTAACTATTTTCAATATAATATATTTTGGTGTATTTACTTGATGTTTAAGCATATTTATTTGATGTGTATATCTATAATTTATTTCTATGTTTATTTATAATTTATAGTATTTTTAATGTTTTTATTTGATGTTTAATTTTTTTTAGTTTGATGTCTATTTTAGTGAAATTATTTAATTGATGGTTTAGATTTTTATTTGATGTTATCTATTTTTTTGATTGATGTATTATTAGTTAGATGTGAATTATGGTATTTAGGCCAATGTCATGCACTAAGCCCAGAAGGACTCCAAATCAGTAATTCCAAGTACAAAGGACAGAATTGAGATGAGAACAAAACAGAGTTTTAGGTGAGAAAAGTATAATTGTGATATGCTAAATAGACAATGGCAACAGATAATCAAAACCTATAGCTGAGGGATGATTTATACTTGTGATCGGAGCTGAAATCTCAACCACTAAGCCGTTAGAAAGTCGTTGTTGCCTCAACTCAGCTTCATTGCTTCTGAACTGCTATTCAACTGCTTCAGTTGCAATTATGCCATTTGGAAAAGTTGGAAGGAGAATGGGAAAAAACCTCTATAATCTTGGATTCATGAAAAACCTTCCCTCTTAAATTGAGGTTGACCTCAAGCTCTGAAACCGGGAAACTAATTTTGGATGAAAAAAATTCCCAATAAGCATCCTCTACTGGCAACCCTGTCCATTCAATGATTCATTGTGTTTGAGCCTGCCCATCTATTTCAACCATTCAACGTTGCAAAACTTTATGTGGTTCCAAAGGTTGTACTTCCTGATATAATGCATTTGGTATTTCAGTAGAAGTCATGGGTGGTGCTCCTTAATGTTTATTTAATAATGACACATTAAAAACCTGATGTATGTGACTGTTAGGAGGTAATCGCAATATGTATGCCTCTTCCCCAACTTTTTGTTCAACCAAATAGTTTAGAATTGTTATACCCTTGAACTGACAGTTACCCATGCCTCTACAATTTGAGATACACCTAATCTCCACTTGAAGAACTCGATCCGACCTCTTTAAATCTGCACAGTACTCCATCCTTACTTGATCCTGTTGCAAATGCTTTTTAAGAAACTGATTAACCTGGTCTTTTCTTTGTAGCAAGTCTTGTGCACCATGTATAACCGAGTCTGTTAGCACTCCAAGAGGTAAACTCACAGACTTGACTCCATAAAGAGCCTCATACGGAGTCATGTGAATACCGGTATGAAACGTAGTGTTATACCATCACTCAGCAACACTTAACCATTCTTTCCACGATCTCGGCTTGTCATTACAAAAGCAATGCAAATAGTTTTCCAAAACCTGATTTACCCTCTCCATTTGTCCATCTCTTTGTGGGTGATAAGTTGTGTTGTAATTCAATTGTATCCCCATCTTCTGCATAAGTTCTTTCCAAAAATAACTTGTGAAGATTTTATCTCATTCATTCACAATCCTCTCAGGAACACTGTGCTACTTGCTAATTTCACTGAAATAAATATTGGTTATTTGAACTGCAGTAAAAGGATGCTTAAGAGTGATGAAATGACTATACTTTGCAAAAATATCCATAACAACTAGAATGATATCATATCCATCCGACTGAGGTAACTTTTCAATGAAATCCACTAAAATGTATTTCCAAGGCTGATCTGGCAACAACAATGGTTGTAGCAAACCTGGGCTTTGACAGTTCTTATTTTTATGTCGTTGTCACATCTCACAACTTCTAATAAATTATATGATGTCCTGTTTCATTTCCGGCCAAGTAAAAATAGACAAAAATCTTTTGATCATAGCACTTTGTCCAGAATGATCCCAACAGAAGAAGCGTGCATGACCTTAAAGATTTCTAGCCTGATGTTATTTGAAGATCCAACACATATTTTGTTACCATGCTTCAGAATACCCTTAACAAATGTATATTCTTGGTGATCAGTAGGGGATAGTACCACTGCAACTCTTAGATTTTGATATTGTTCATCCCCATCATAGTTTTGTTCCAACTATTTAGTCCACTCTGGAACTGCAAATAAGAGTTGATGTTATTACACCGTTTGGAAGTGTTTTCCAGTTGTTTTTCTGATGTAGTGCAATTCAAATAATGACTCTACCGTAACTCTAATGTCACTTCTATGGAAATGAACAACTGCGGTGGTGATATTCCTTTACCGAATCATTCCGTAATTTCTTTGACAACATCTCCTGAGACTCTTGTTCATCACTTGTTCCTTTATCAACTTCTTTTCTCACCCAAATTTATTAACAAACTCCCCTTTGAACCCTCACCATTTTCCTGTGGTTTTCTTGAAAGTGCATCAACCACATTATTTTCGATCCCTTTCTTGTAACGAATCTCAAAATTGAGACCAAGAAGCTTTGTAATCCACTTGTGTTGTAAGACATTGGTCAGCTTTTGTTCAATCAAGTACTTGAGGCTTTGATGGTCCATCTTAATAATGAAGTGACTTTCGACCAAATTATTTTTCTATTTATCTACCATCATAACAAGAGCTAGCAACTCCTTTTCATATATTGATAATCCTTCTAGAGTATGTATTATTAGTGGTTTGCCCTTGGTATGATTATGAGACGGTCTCACAATATACGGAGTCTATTTTAAAGTTGTATGACATAATAAATATATCATGTGTCATTCACATGATAGCTTTCCATGGAGTAGGAGAGTAGTTAATGCATGGGGGGAACTTAACAAATGATTTAACTAGTAATTTCATTTGGTAAAAAATAAGTAATCTCTTTAATAATTTCACTTGGTAAAAAATAAGTAATCTCTTTAATAATTTCATTTTGTAAAAAAATAGCTAATATGAATGGTTAAACATGTAACTTAATTTGAACTTTAGTTATATACAATTAAAGATGTAAATATTGTGTGAGTGAAATAAATTCACTTTATCAATGTCAAAAAATAAGCAAAACTATGGTAAACTAAAGATATACAAATACTGCATTTTAAAAATACTATCTATATTCCAAATACCCCCATACCCCCACAAGCTCATGGAGGTGGAGCGACATGAATCATGGACCGAAACGTAGCAAAGCAATATGATCAAGGGAACGAACATAACGAACCACCAAAGAACCATCATCAACCTGCTCATGAACAAAATGATAATCAATCTTGATATGCTCAGATCACTGATGAAACACAAGATTAGCTGACATATAAGTAGCACTGAGATTGTCACACGGTAAAATTGGCGGAAGTAAAAGAAGGGCATGAAGCTCTGGTAATAACTGTTGAAGCCAAATGAGCTCAGTGGCTGCGAACACAATGGCTCGATATTCAGCCTCTGAGCTAGATTTCACAACAACATGTTGTTTCCGAGAGGATTAACTAATAAATTATCACCATAATAAATAGCAAAACCATGCCGAGACCGACAATCATCTCCATCAGAGGCCCACCCAGCATCAGAATAAGAAATAAGACGTTGATCAGTACAAGGCGTCAAAGTTGAAGATGAAGACCACAAGACAAAGAACCCTTCAAATACCTCAAAATGTGCTTCACAACAGACCAATAAAGCTCTGTAGAACTGTGCATAAATCGACAAACCGAATTAACCGTATAAGATATCTCAGGCCGGGTAATCGTAACATACTGCAAGGCACCAAAAATACAATCTATATTCTAGCAGAGAAGGAGAAATTGTGGTTTGAATTCATAACAAAACAAATCAATCCTTCTTCTTCCACGTAACAAAGGCCATATTAGGGCTTGGTGGAGAGGATTACTTGGGTGAATCAAAAGTGCCTTCTAAGAACTCAGTCGGGGCCGAATCATGAACAAGAAAAGATTCAAGATCATAGGCGACGAGAGCAGACTTTATGGATTGACGCCATAGGGAATGATTGTTTTGATCAAGACAAAACTGGAGAGCAGAGAGCTTAACAGTGGGGGTTGGATAAGATGTAGCAGCAGTAAGTACTTCAGAATTGGCGAAAAACATGTTGTCAAAACCCATGAGAGGGGCGGCCGGCGGCGAAAAAATAAGGAGGAAGGCGGCGACGGCTAGGGTTTAGGGTTTTGAGGAGAGGATCGAGGTTAAACTGATACCGTGTAAAACCGTATGTGGAATGTGTAAAACTGATTTGTATTCATTCATCATATCAACAGGCGTTTATACAAGAGTTTGTCTAAGAAATGAGAAAAACTATGGTAATCTAAAGACATACAACAATTGTATTCCAAAAATACATCTATATTCCAATAGTCAATAGATCGAATGGAGTACTCCATCCGTCCCACCTTATATTACACATCAATCATTACCACGCTGTTCAAAAAACATGTTGACTGTTAATATGTTTACTTACGTATAATAACGACAAATAAAAATTTAATATTTAAAAATTACTTGTTACAACGAATTTAACAATATAACGTACGATAATATTGTTGCTAGTATATCTAATCAAAAATACCGGCAAAGTTACAGTGCCCAAAAAGTAAGTGGGTAATTTAATTTGTGAGGGAGGGAGAATCGAATTCCCTTCGAAGAATCCACCATTCCTTATTTTCTTTTCTTTTATTAAAGCCACATGTTAAACAAATTACAAAACAAAAAATAAATACCACCATTTTTAAAATAGCTAGCTAGGGGGAGCTTCAAGGCGAATATAATCATACAATAGGCCCTGAAAAGGGCCTTGATTTCTTGGCTGCTGTAAGTAAACTGTATTTTCCCCTGGCACTAACACAGAACCTTGGATATCCACACTGTAAAGCCAGTAAATACCATGTATTCCATGCCTTGCTATTGAGTTATCCCTTCCGATCAATCCCGATGAGAATATCGGCCGATTCGTGCTCGGATTGTTCACCCTAACCTGCATTTAGGAGATGCAAAGGCCATAAGAAAAGTACTCCCTTCGTCCAAAAATACGAGTCTCTATCTTACTAGCAAGCATTTTTAGCGCCAAGTAGCGTGATGTGAAAGTAAATGCAGCCTTATGCATACCTGTAATTCGGCAAGAGTTGCTGAAGCAATCGCGACACGAAGCTTGTAAGTTCCTTGGTTGACAGTATCGAGCGCGAACTTGATCTGCCAGGTGGTGCCTTGATATGTGCCATCCTGTTTCTTCCTGTTACCACAGAAATACATCACAAATTCACAATGGATATGTAAATTTCTTTTAGGAAAGCGTATGCAATAGAAGACGAGACATTATCCTGTCACTCACTATATCAGTATATCAGTATATATCAAGATGATCGTGACAAATAATATTATACAAAATTATGAACGTTACCTGTTAACCTGAGCAAAGAACCAGTCTTTTGTATAGTCACTCTGGCCAACTGTATACACTAAATCTGCATCAGGGTACATCTCAGCATATCGCTCCCATAGTCCATATTGCCTGAATCTGTTGAATAGAAGAAATTCAGTAAATAAAATGCAAGATTTACACGCGCTCCATCTCATTCAGCCATGATCTTACTTATCAGCACTGCTGTTAAGCAAAACTCTGTTGATGAACTGGGGGTTGGGATCAGGAACATAAAACTCGGCTGCAGAGCGATCTGGAACGCCTATTTCCCACAGCGTCGGGCCATCTCGTGGAGGCTCATACACAATATCGCCAATGTTCATATCAGAACCTGTCATAATCATGAATCAATCCACCTGACAAAAAAGTTGAAAGATACATGCAAATGTTTGCGGAAAATGGAAGAAATTTGAAACCTGGAGTTATGGTAAAGAGTGTATCATATCGATAGTCTCCAACGAATCCAGGGACCCAAGCATAGAGGTTGTAGTCACCACTTCGTACGTTGTTTATGGAGAAGTTCCCTTCTCCATCTGCATTTGTCCAGAACTGGTAATTCTGATCAACACAAAGGGTTACACCAGAATATAAGTTTGTTCTTGAACACATGAGAAAAACCGCCAAATGTGATCAAACTGACCTTGCATTCTCTTTGCCAAGATCCTACATCTCCTGGTGGAGCCAAACCTACATATGCACCATTCGCTGGTATGTAATCGCTGCTAATGTACCTAGGAAACACAATCCAAACCACGAGGTTGGTTATATGTGTCATTCTTTTCAATGAGTGCTACAGAATATTTGATGTCGTTAAGGTTGGCTGTCTCACCTGTCCTTCACTAACAGTTTACCAGTAACATTTCCACGCTGATCACATTTGGGAAAATCCTCCGAGGCTGGAAAGGTATACGGCCAGCTTTGGACCTCAGTAGACATCTGAGAAACAATTGTAACATACATGATACATATTATGTTGCCTGAATCTCTCATTTAAAATGAGGAGAAGAATCAAATTTGTTTTCGAGAGTGAACCTGTATCTTTGCATCATCCCATAATGTCATTGGATCCTCTCCAGCCATGACAGAGTTAAGATAGATAAAAACAGGTCCAAAAACTTTCTTCCACTGCTCACCCTGCCCAAACTTCGGCGTCAGATCATCCCCCGCGTAATGACTGCTAAGAAACATCTGCAGATTAAGACATTTAGAGCAAGTAATAGTATGATCAATTTCTTAACAGAAGAAGCTAATGATTTTTGAACTTACAGCTAGAGTAGTGGGGCCAACATGCGACGAAAGGTTCTGTTTCAGGGGCCCCCCTGATCGAAATTCATCACTAGGTGTGATTTGCCAGAACCCTACTGGAGGGTCCATAGATATCCATCCATGAACCCTGAGATCCTTGTTCTCACATGAGTACTGGTACTTGTCATCTACCTGTAAAAAGATCAGAATTTTACGGCATAACTGCAATTCGCAGTCTTATAACATGTGGAAAAGCATAAAATGGTACCTCTCCTTTTAAATCAGGATTCACCGGATTCACAAGGAGGACTGCTTCGGGGTATCCAAGGGGTTGGCCTCTAGGACTCAACCTGTCGTCTGGTAGAGGCATAACTCTTCGTCGATTGTCTGTGACAGCCATATATTGAAACCTGTAGACTCCAGAATCAATACATTACTCATCTTTTTAGTGCAAAACTTCCCTTGTGAACTCAGAAAGCTCCAACACTTCAACTAGTAATATATGATTGAATTTGATGAAATAGCTCTCTTATCTTACTTGTCTTTTCGGAGCTTGAATGCTATCCTGGTTTCGCCTAGGCTGAAAGCAGGCCATTCCATCGATCCAACGTGTTCATAAATTGCATACGAGTAGAAGCCTGAGCAACCGCGTAGTAGGACAAACCTACACAATGAACACAACATAAAAACAAGAACTTCATCTAATTTTTGATAACTGATTCGCTTTTGCGCACCTTTTATCTATGTTTATTGGTCCTAACTTTCCCAATTGGGAGGGATCCCATGGTCTTGAGAAGGATAACTCCACCTGGTCCTCAGTTTCCATTATAACCTTGAATTCGGTTGCTTTAATCCTGCAAAGTATTTGAATGCAAAAGAAACATGAAACCATCAGATTATTATTACTCAGAAAGTTTAACAAAATGAAGAACTTACACTTCAAATACTCCTGCTTTCGAGCTTCCATCAAGCGCATTCCAAACAATGTCCCAATACCCTCTGTTAGATTCATCATTGCGTATCTCAAGCAAATTGTCGAGACCATTGTAAGATATCCCAGTGACAATTCCATCTGGTTTCGATAGCGTAACTTGTACCAAGCCATTGTCCATCACCACCTGCAAAAGAAAGCAACAGCCAAAAACAAAGAGGTAATCATTACCTTCAACTAGGTTTAAACCTTCAGAAACATTGTTGACAGGTGTATTTACAAGAAAGTAGTAATGCACTTCCTTTTTAACTTAACAGAAGGCACAATACAGGAATGGCCTCATCAAACAAACATATTTATAAGATACACGATACTTTCATGTTACTCATGTACAACCTAGGATGAACATGAACTTGCTCATTTAGTCTATGTGTTCTTAACATAGTAGAAAAGTGGTGCCATTAGTTGAAAAATTGATACAAGAGTACACTGCTAACTTAAAAGTACGCTCTTGAAGAAGCTAACAGTTTATGAAGCGGGATAAAAAAACACTTCTAATCACGCGATATGATACAACGGAAAACACAGAAAAGAGAAGTTATTACATATTGATTTTGAATAGACAGGCGCACTCCTATAGGTGCCATGGATCCAAGTCTCCCTCTGCGCTTCCCGACTTCTGTAGAGCATATGATACATATATAGGCTATGTCATGTCGAGTACAAATCAGAGTCTGTGGAATAAGAACTGCAATTTGTTTCTTTACCTCAAATTAAAGTATACCACTAGAGAAAAACAGTTTCTTGATGATATAAATCAAGCTTAATATTCTCCTATAAATACATATCTTACAAGAAATGCAATGCAAACTTAAGATGAAGAAAACGGTGCGAGAAAGATTCAGTAGCTTTCATAGTTGTTAGTAAGTCAAATTATTGAGTACAATCCTTAGATGCACAGCAAGTTTATTACATTAGATTGGCTTATAATTCACATAGCAGAAAACTAGGCCATGCAATCGGTATTTCAGGCTCTATTGGCCATGAATTCACAACTGAAAAATCATAGGTTCAGGATCGCCTCATATAAAAATATTATATTATCCATTTAACCATTTTTATCCGACACAGATCGGACTATTTAACCTTATCTCGTGATTATAAGAATGCAATTATCAACTGATTTCTGCAAAATTCTTAACTTGGAAGGTACGATTTTTGCCTACCTCCATCGCCGCAGCCGCAGCCGCAGCCGCCGCCGCACGCACATATGAATTTGACAACGTTGTTGAGACCAACCATCGATCCTGTCGGAATCTGAATCAAAATCTGACACCGTTACACGCGCCACCAACCCCACCGCCAACTAACTACAATCTTTATGGCGGGAAAAAACATAATAGACGGACACACAACCAACGCCGCCACCGCCACCACCACCACCAACCATCAACATCAATATTGGATTACTTTATTATTACTGTTTTAACATTTTAAACTGTTGTACATTAACATTGTGTATCTATTCCGCCCAAAAATAATCACATATTATTGCACATCAAAAGGAAATAATAAATCATACGAATAGTCACATCAGATTTCATTGGATTTGGTAGAAGTTACTTTATTTTTGTTGATTTTACGAGTTTGACGCACTGCACCTAAATATATAGCGTCAAATCAAACGAAATTGAGGAACTAGCATAAGAGTACAACATCTCGCGTGATTTTATTTCTAAATATGACTATAGGCACCTCATGAGTAAATGTAAAGTTACATTTAAAACTATGTGTAATTTTCTGATTTAGAAATAATAAAATTTACATTGTTCCTTACAACTCTACATATTTAACGAAATTATTTGGTTTGTAACTGTAAAAATATCATCAACATGATTCTCACATTTAGACCTTGTTAAAGAATACGAGAATCGTTTTTTTTTAAAAATGAATCAGAGAAGAGAAAATCTCTCGTTACACAATATTGAAAATTTCATTTCATGAATAACTTTAAGGGTTAGAATATACTCTAGGAATGATCATGGGTCTAGGATCCGATCCAAATCACAGGGTCTAGACCAAAAAATTTAGACCCATCGGGTTCGAGTTCGGGTTCGAGTCAGGGTATGAATCTAGATTTTTAAATACGGGTCCGGGTTTATAATTCTAAAACCTAGACCCGACCCATATAACTCTAGCTATATTTTACTCTAATTTCTAAATTATTTTCATATTATTTTTGTGTTTTTTTTCAAATTCAACAAATAATATGTATTGTATAATTTTATTGAAAAAATAATTCTAATACATATTGAACTTCAATTATTTGTATTTAAGATAATATATATTTTATTTAGTGAAGGAAAAAAATAAAAATATGGACCCATTTTGGACTCAAGACCCGTTTAGACCCATCGAGTCTGGGTACGGGTCTAAAATTTTCAGACCCTACGGGTCCGGATCGGGTCTGAGTCTTACTAGACCCGACCCAGACCCATGATTATCCCTAATATACTCCCTCCGTCCCATAGTTATTGGCATATTTGCTTTTTCAAAACCAAATTTGATAAACTTTTAGCCTAATATAAACTAATCCCAAGCACCATATAATAGAAATTGTTTGATTGGTCCTGTCAACCGGGGATATTGGAGTCATTTTGACTAACCTAAACTCAAGTTGTGTAAATATAACATTATAATATTATAATAAGTTACTCATTTAATTCTTTACTATATATAACTAATCATACTTGTTAAAATATATAACTCTAAACATATATTTAAAACCATAAATATCTCATAATATATATACATACATATATATATCACTAAAGAAAATTCAAATAAACACATAATATGAAATAATAAAATGTTTGGATTTCATATACAATGACAGAGTACTTTTGATAGAAATAAAAATATGTATACATATTATTTATTTTAATTATATATTACAAAGTCTTGTTTTAGACCGGCTAACTGTTAAATGAAGACATTTTATAATTAGCGAGACTAATTAGGTCATTTATATTTACTGTTATTTATTACAATGAGATACACATAATTATGATAAAATCTTAAAATGAATCTCAACATATAAATAATTATTTAAAAAAAATTAGAATGAAATATTATAAAAATAATCAATTTTTATTGTATTCAACTAAATTAATTATTTCACTTCATAACTTATATATTTTTCCTTTGATTACTAAAATTTAAAATTTTAAATAAACTTTGTTTTCAATTTAAATATAAGAAATAAAATGTACATTCTAATATTTTAATTAATAATATCGTGTAACGCACGATGGTACTCCGCTAGTATACATATAATAAAAATATCATGTGAGATATTATTAGATTCATTTTAACGTATATTTTCTAAATATCTACTTTTTATGTGAAATTATTTTATGTATCTAGAGATATTAATAGTCAAACTTGATCATTGAAAATCGTGAAAAAATAAATAGACCAATAATCTTGGGACGAAGGAGTAATTATTAATGTATTGCAATACGTTTTAAAAGAAACTCGTTGTAATAAATAAAAATAATCATCAAATCATTGCATATTTGTATCAATTAATGAATGCAACCATTAACTTATTTCGTTAAAGTTTCGAGATTAATTAATTAATTAATTAACTTGAAAGCATGATTCCATCTTCTAAATGCATTTATTAACCACATAAAACTGTAAACATCATGATCTAACTAACAACTACTTCTCGAGTTTATTTGAATTTCAATCAAATTCAATTCAATTCAATTTAATTCAATCTAAATCAATTTAATTTAGTTCAGGGAAAATTTATTTTGGTGAAATTTAACTTAACTTAATCATATTTTTACTATTTTTTACACAATTTCTTTTAGTTCTGTTCAATTCAGTTCAACTATTCAGTTCAAATAAGTTCAATTCAATTCATAGATAAGTTCCAGAATACATGGCCTAATTGATCTTCCCCCCTCCAACTTGAATTTTAGTTATTTTGCAATTATAGATTGTTAATAGGCACCCTTTTGGCTTATATATACTCCCTCCGTCTCATGTTAAACTGCACACTTCACTTTATATCATTATTCATTGTTCAACTTTGATTGCATATTTGAGTAAATATATAAGCAATAATATCATCGTATGTGATATTGTTGGATTCGTCATAACAAGTAGTTTCTCAAAAGTAAATTTTTGTTTACCGTTATTATACTTAGTTAAATATATTAACGGTTAAACAAGTTTCTTGATGAGCGTGAAAAATATTCCGTGCAATTTAAGTTGGGACGGAGAGAGTAACAGAATTGAAAGTGCCAAAATAGCACTAACTTTAGGTTGAAAGTGCCAATATAAGTCTGTAAAATCAAAGCGTGCCAAAATAATGCTAACTTTATTAAATATGTGATATTATAACCTTGGGAGACGTTGAATCAATTTGTCAATACATGAATTGGTCAGTTTTGTAGTAAATGATGATTTTCCCCTCTACTTAAAATAAGAAAAATTGAAGAAAAAAAATTAAAAGGCAACTCACTATCTAAATTGCAGAACAGATTACTCCATATCTAAATTTCAGAATAGATTACTCCATATCTATATTGCAGAACATAACAGTATTAGTATGCCATCGATTTACTTCCTCCTCCAAGACCACCTCCTGGCCTGCCTCACCCACCAACCACCACCGCTAGACCCAGCCACCACCCTCCTCACTCGCCCAAGCCACTACCGAATCCCTCGTTTCCCCACCACCGCCGCACACGATTCTCAACGAGCTGCGCTAGACAAATTCTTGCACGACTGAGCTGCGGAGGCGGTCAACGGAGGGGTCGCCGGCCCGGATTTCACTGACGAATGATCTCTCGCTCAGGGATTCCACCATGGCTATGTGGGGCGCCTCGCTCAAAGTGGGGCGCTCAGTGGCGAAGATGAAGAGGTGCGGGCTTCGAGTCCTGGTCATTAGTTGGTGGGGTGGTAGCGGGCGTGCGGGCTTCGGGTCTGGGTCAAGAGATGGTGGGATGGGAGAGGATGACTGGTGGAGAGATGGGGTGGAGTGGTGGCTGGGTGAGGGTTTAGTGACGGTGAGGTGGGGGCTGGTGATGGGCGGGTGACGATGGTTGGTGGCAGAGGTGGGGTGGTAGTGGTGGTTGATGACGGTGGTGGCTGTGGCGATGGTGGCTGTGGCGGTGGTGGGCGGCGGGAGAGGGTGGCGGGTGGTGGTTGCTAGTGGCAATGAGAGGGGTAAATTGGGGGGAAAATTAAGCTAAAATGACCGAGAACAAATTTGTCTCTTTGCACCAAATCAACGGTCCAAAATGTGAGTCAACGCCTGAATGTGGCTAGAAGGCTATATCAGCACAATTCATCCTAAATTTAGGGTTAGTTTGACACTTTTGATTTTGTAAGGTTATATTAGAACTTTCAATCTAAAGGTATGGTTAGAAAAACAATTATTCCCTAGCTTTTTGCAATTATAGATTGTCAATCGGCACCCTTGTGGCTTATATATAACAGAATTGATCTAATGTGGTTTTATATTTAATAGGACTGATTGTCGAGAGGGAAAATGGGCACTTTCAAAAAAATGGGGGTACATATGCACTAAACAAAGAACTCGAGGGCATTAATACACTTTACTCTATTATCTACTTCTAATTCCCACGCTTGTGTTCCTCACACTTCTTCAATTGTATCTGGACATTTTTAATCGGAGTGTAAATTGTGAGCAAATTCTTTAAATTTGATTTTGAGTGCAAAATGAAAAATATATAAATAAATAAATAAATAAAAATACACACATATATTGCAAGATTCTTAATATATTTTATTTATCATAAGTAAGATTAAATGTTTAAAATATTTTCATTCTTTAATAAATTTGCATGCAGTTTGCGCGCAATTTTTTTAAGTTTTAGTTTTTTTCCGATCATTGTTTTATAGAAAAAAAATGAAGTTAAACTCATAAAAATATTTACAAAATATGAATATGGAAATGACACTTATGGTAAACACAAAGGTAGTTATAGTTATGAGTATTACCATGAGCACCAAAGGCAAAGTTGGCACATCGTTGATCTCTACTGAAAGCGGTGGAGAAGCTGACATCCTTGAAGGAAAAAGATACCGAGAGAAAGCAAAGAAAAATAGATGATAAAATTTTAGATGCGATGCAAGATACATGGTTTTTGTTTGGAGAAAAGGGCCCTCTTAAAAAAGAATTTGGAGGAATTTGAAATCTCACGTTCAAATTTTTAATTTTTTTTGTTATTGTTGGTTTTCATTAGTTTGTGATCTCTCTTATACTCCCTCACCAGCCAGAAGTTAATAACATTAAACATTACCTATTAATTTAACCAATATTTTCAATAAAATGTATTTATCATAAGTCTGATAAAATATTTAAAAATATGTACATACTTTTATGAATTTGTGTGTAGTTTGCGTGCAACTTTTTTTAAATTTTAGTTTTCTTCCCAATATTGTTATATAGGAAAAGATGAAGTCAAACTCACAAACCTCATGCAGATATGTCAATCCTTTAGCGGAATCTAGAGCGATCCTCATTCTTGTGGAGCAATCCAATGGAGGTCTTTCATTGCCATGAAAATGAAAGAGTAGAGTGTTATTGGAAACGAACTCCTATACAAGAAGTTTCTTGCAGCCGGTGGTGCAATACCCAACTACTCTAACTAGGCATCTGTGGTGCACGCAACTAATAAATTGTGTTTCAGTTTGGAACTCATACTCCCCATGTCTGCTTGCAACCTTGAGATGCTTAATGGGCAACCCCCCTTTCTCTAGGGAGGATTCCCCTATGCACGTACCCAAATCCGCCTCATCCAAGAATATTCGCATCGGAGAATCTATCGGTTGCATGTTCCAATTCTTCGTAGGTGAAGATGTTCAAACATTCTTTATCAATTTAAATTTCACTCTTATTGAAATGTTTGAAAGGTACATTTGGTCTCATTTATATTTTATTTACAGCACTCTTGGTTTCAATACTAATTACATCACTCTTTGTCTCAATATTGAATTTGGTATAATATATACATTTTTTAACTATCAATTGTTATTACGTTAATTCGTAACTGCGTGCAAATTTTGTAAATTAAATTTTATGTGTAAAATGTAAAATATTAAAGAAAAAGAAAAATTCATTTATATATAACAAGATATTTAATAAAATTTATTTATTATAAGTCAGAATAGTTGAATATTTAAAATATTTTCATTTTTTATAAATTCATGTGTAGTTTGCGTGCAAAATATTTTTTTATATATAACAAGATATTTAATAAAATTTATATATTATAAGTCAGAATAGTTGAATATTTAAAATATTTTCATTTTTTAATTATAAATTCATGTGTAGTTTGCGTGCAAAATTTTTAAATTTTCATTTTGATTTTCTTCCCATCATAAATTGTTACATACTATGTCTTCCTGAGAATCATGTTGATAACATGATGCAGCTTGGCTGTATTGTTTAAGTATCTGGATTTGGATGATATATATTTTGCTGTTTAAGTGGGTTAAATCCAGTCAAGTATTAAATTGATGTAGCACTGTATATTATATTGATGTTGTAGTGTGTATTGACTTTCATTTCTTTACTTTTGTGATATATTTATTTTGCCCAACTCGAATCCTATATTTTGTATTTTATTATTTATTATTGTATTGAACTTCATTATTCTTGATATGTTTATTTTATGATATATTTGTTTTATTACAATTGAATCGGGTCATAGTGAAGGTTAGGGGTGATCTACCGTTCTTCGTGATAACCCTTATACTCCGTATCATACTAAATTTCACAGAATCTTTTTCACAGATTTCAAAAAACATGTACCGTTTATATATTCAACTACATATAATAATAACAATAAATAAAAAATTACGACGAATTTAACAAAATCACATACGATAATTTTATTGTCTATATATTTATTCAAACATGTGGTCAAAGTTTGACAGTATTAACGGCCAAATAATAAGTGTGCAGATTAGTGTGGAAAGAGAGTATATAATAAACCTGAAACCCAAAAACCAAACCTCATGAAAAACCTTGTATGCAATAAACCTGAAACCGAAAAACCAAAGCTCATGGAAAAAATATAAAGATGTGAAGAGGGATACCATGTTGAAAATGTCAAATGACTACTTGTTTCAAGAATACACACCAAGTTTGAGCTTCACACATATACCAAGAATTAGGGAAGAAAGTCACTTCGTGATTAAGGAATTGATATCATGCAGCATCTGCTGCACTAACAGAATTTTCTCATACACAAATAGCAATTTGTGCCTCCTCTCGGAAAATGGAAATGGCGAAGCACAGCCAGTATTAAGAGCCGAGTGACTAGCGCATATGGCTGTCATCTGCTTTCCTCTGGAAAAGAAATGAGCCTAAGAGGACAGCTATGCCAGTTATCGCAATGGTAAACAGAAGCCGCTTCTGCGAAAATTCGTTGTTGTTTGGCTGTCTCCTCTGAGGACTCCGGTCTCTCGCTGATTCCCTTCTTGCCGGCCTTCAGAGAAGCAAATATGGAAAGATTAATTATATATTTACACCAACAATCAACTACTCCCTCTGTTAAGAAAGTCTGTTGTTCTAGACTTTTGCAGACAGATTAATGCGTACAATTGGTTCAAATCACAGCGTCTACATTACCCTTAAACAAAACCTATTATCTAGGTTATTACTTGTTTATACAAATAGATAGACATCCAATCAAAACAGCTAGAAATATGGGTAAAATTGGCAAGGGAATGTAAAATTTCCAGGAGTATAATAAATCGGCAAACGTTTTGAATGACAATTGAACTTCCAAACAGCATGTATTTTTTATTTTTAACATATTAGGAGCGGAAACATTATAGGAAAATAACATAAGATCACCTTCCAGTGACCCGGTAGAAGTGAGGGGATGTAACTATGGCAATAACAAGAAACTTAAGAATAACGCCTAGGACAAAATTTGGAGGGTAGGCATCTGCTTCTAATTAAAATGCATGCAAGTAGAGTAGTTAATATTGCAAATATTGAAGACATTCATAGTCCTTTGTTTCGGACTCATGGGCATCAAAGTCAAGCAGGTGAACTTAAAAATAAATAAATTATTCTGCTTAACCTTGAAGATTCTGCAATATTCTCAGTAACACGACCAGTGCATCTGCTCTCATGGCTAATTATTTCACGGAGTCTAACATATTTGTTGCACGTATAACATAACTCTGTCCGATTTCCACAAACTTCCTGGAGTTGAGAGAGAGAGAGAGAGAGAGAGAGAGAGAGAGTTATATACCATATGAAATGCAAAACTTTCTAAATCAATCCGAATTATTACCTGGTGCTCCAACAGATCAACTGCTGGTAATGGAAATTCACAGAACTCGCATGTCACCATCCGCTGAGGGCAACTTTCACCTTTATGAATGGATAGAACTTCACGATTCATTGTTTCACTACACAGAGAACAAGATACCTGCACCAGGGGAAAGCCACTTCACTAAGACATAATACTGACATCCACACATCGAGCTAGATTACATGTGGAATCTAAGATTAGCATTAAGTTATTTAAGTGGTGTCCTTCCATAATTTAAGGAAAGTTCTGAATCAAATCTTCTGGGAAACGACACAGAAATATTGAAATAAAAAAGTTCATAATCCTACTTGCCTCTGTTAAGTATCATAAGAGTAAGGAAGTGAAAATTTTCCCAATGAAATCATCAGCAGAAATTTCCCTCTAGATCATAGTTACTCTCGTAGCTTGTCAATATACCCCAAGAAACAGAAAGTGGAGTGCTATAGGAGGATTAATCTAACACATTAGCCAAGCAAGAGAGAGAGTATCCTACCGGGGCATGAGTGCTCAAAAAATGCTCCTCTGCTGATCTTCTGGGAATCATATCACTGCAGATTTTACATTTTTCCAGATTCCGAGAGCAATGAGCAAAATGCAAATCAATGTTCAAAGAAGGAATTGGTCTGTCACTGCAAGTGTAAAAATAACGTCTGTGACATTAGATAGTGAACTACAAGAGCGAATCAGAGCAGAATTGCATTTTCTGAAGCAAAGAAAAAGGGTGAAAAGCTGAACAAAAGAACAGATATGAATCCCTTATCCATATATACCCAATTTAGAAGAAAATACTACAGTCAATAATACAATTTGGATAACTAAACTGATCTAGATCTCCTAATACACGTATGTTGAAGGCAAAGCGAATGAATATGCATCTGATACACCCACAAAGACAAGGACTAAACTTGTATTTCACTATATGCAGTCAGCTATGGATCATACACAAGTACCATGCTCGGTGGAGACATTTACAACTTAAAGCATCCACAAAATGTATTCCAATTTGTAACGAGAAACTAGAACTAACCAATAAAAACAAGAACATAAAGATGAGATGCTTAACTTCATCAACCCAAAAAATGAGAACAAATCAGTCACTTGTAAAGCTCCATAACATCAAAGATATATAAGGGCTCAAAAACAATTCCAAAGGCCGAATGCTAGGACAAATATAATTATTATAACGTGATCATTAACCCAATTAGGAAGTTTTGAGGATGGACAAAACAAACCCTCGTTTCAAATTGACATCAACCCTCAACTTTTGACAATAGAACATTTCTTTTTTGCCTTTGCATTAAAATTTGCTCAGAACACAATCACACATTGAAGAACTATCAGCTGATATTTTCATTTAACAAAATTTACATTCAATTTCTCATAAACAAACACACAAACAAAAGAACAATCAAATCCCAAAATTGCTTACCAGTGACCGCAGATGCTTGTGGCCTCATCCGAAGTAAGAGCCATTATAACTATAATTACAATTATAATTTCAACTGCACAAACAAAATCCCTGCAACGAAAATTTATCCAACAGGATCAAACATTCACAATATAAAACAAAGAAGGGCACAAACTATCCAAGTTTAGGTGAACCGAACCAATAAAACTACCCTATTTTATTAGATTCTGCTGCCTGCAATTATTGATCACACCAAATTTAAGGAAAGTGTAGAGTCGTAATTTGGGGCTTTTTGTTGTTGATCGATAAGATCTGTATAGGTTTCGGAATTTCAAGAATCTGAAAGTGCCGAAGAACGGTAGAAGCGTGTTAAAAGTCCACTTCGACGATTATGATGTGATCCGACGGCTCTGGATGTCCTGATCATTGAGTTTTGGACGGTTGAGTTTCGACTAGTTCTTCGTCGCGTTGTACACGTGCTACGAAGTCGAATGGGCTGAGGATTTCACAGTTTCCAGGGATTAGAGGCTGTCCAAAGCTTAAAAAAGCCCATTAGCTTTCTAGGGAAAACTATGGGCCAAAGTGATGGTCATCGGACCGTAAGCTCACAAATCTGATTAATGCTCGGCTTGATTTAGTGACTTTGTGTTCTCTTATGATCTCAAGGGTCATTTGGTAAATTCCAAACACGATTAAATCAGTTAAAATTAACTGATTAATATACATGCCGGAAGGGTGCAGAAGTGCTGCAATTAAACCAACTTTCCAGTTGGTTATGAACTGATTGAATAAATTAGCAAAGTTAGTCACGGATTGGCATAAATAGAAGGAAGATTAGGAGAGGTAGTTATCAATAGTTTTGATTACTTTTAGTGGCTGAAGAACACTCCCTTTGCATCTTGTATTTTTTCCTTTCTAATCTTCATGAGAGTTGCGGTTATTGTTTTATTCAATTCAGTCCACTGAAGCTTTCTTCTCGTTCGATTCCTTGTTCAATTAAGTTTTGATTCCCAGGATCATAACAAGTGATATCAGAGCTACCGTTCCTCGGAATCACAACCTTGCTTCAAGAGCTACATCTATGGTGTTGCTGTTCTTCTCCGACAAGAATCCAACAAATTAGGTGCATATTCAGCCTCAATTCATTACTAATGAGTCGAAGAGTCGCATTAGTTCAACCTTATTTAAAAGGTAACACAGCTTATTGCTACAATGTGCTCATATCTTGTCTAGGTTTCGTTGCTTGGAAAGATTTTTGTGATAAAATCATTCTAAGGTTCGGTTCCGATGATGATGAAATATAAGAAATGTCTCTTGCTCCCGAATATGAATTGTCTGAGATTTGGACGGCAATGGGTGACCATGAATTGATCCTGAAGGTCATACGAATTGCCGGCAGATTACGAGTTCTGTGAAGTTTGGGAATTTACCGAAGAAGAGAATGAGAACAGGGGGTTAAGGGGCATTGAAATATGTTGGGCTGCCAAACAGATTAAACTCAAATACGCGCACACAGGACCACGGCAAACAACCAACCAAGGACAA
>JAULKM010000002.1:5125904-5136730 GCA_032355605.1 Rubia tinctorum
ATCTTAAACAATTGTTTAAGACCAGCCAAACAACCGTAATCATTATTTAATACAAGCCTAACAACCCTAATCAATCCCTTTTCTGCCTCAAACAATAATATATTCCCTTTATATATACGTTACTAATCATATAATAACGCATTATATATACATTAATAATCATATAATAACAATAATATATGTATATATACATTAATAATCATATAATCGACGAGACAAGGTACCTAAAATGTTATATGAGCTCCTATTGTTATAGATTAGGAAAATATAAATGTCTCACAAATTAATTTTTAATGTACGTAGAGAGTTTTATTTTTCATCTCTATGCGTACGCATTATTTATATTTAGGTATATTGATACTCTCTTTGTTTTTCTGTAAACTTAATTTTTTACCATTTTCAACGCGTATGTTTTAATATTATTAATATACAATATGTAAAAATTTAGTACATATATACATACACTGAATATATCTATAAATATGTATATATGATTAGTCATCGGGGGCTTAAAATTAAAGTTAAAAATGAACTAACAAAACTATTGGTGTTCAAACGTAGTTACTCCGTATGATACATTCCACCCTTTATTAAAGTATAATATTTTAATATCATTTTAAAAATAGTATCAATCCTCTTGCACCCCCTTTTGAAAATATTTTAATTTTCTCTATCAAAAGTCCTAATAATTTATGCAATTTTTATTCTCCATTGTTATGGGAAGATGGAGAAATAATGATTTTTTCAATTGACATTCTTTGAACATTTATGTAATTGAATATATATGGAATTTTCTCCATACACTATTATTATGATTTGACCTGATATCTTAAATCATTGTGTTAATGACGGCCACTAGATTAAATTGTTCACGTTGATCTGTTTGTCCGATCTGATTGTACAAATTGTGTGTTTGTGGTTTCATTTGTGTTTTTAAATTAGAAATTTTATATAATTAGATGGATCGATTTGTGTTTTTCAAAGGATTTATCATTTAGACAATAAAAATTGTGTATTGGATTATGTTGTGTTACAATGGTTGAAAATTCCTATCTTGCGTAATGGTATTAATGCGTGATAAACCCTTCTCCATCAAATGCTCATGATTTTTATGAGAAGTAGTTAATATACTAATGATAATATTACAGTTTTTATTGAATTATAAATTTATGATAATATAGCCGGTTAATCTGGATGACATCTTAGAAAAACATGAAAACATGAATTAAAAGTACAAACACAAAAAAGGGGAAAACAAAAAAAAATATGAAAACCAAAGAGGGGAAGGGGCAAAAGCGTCCAAGTGGCCTCAGATCTGAAAAGAACCGGACTTTCCAAAAGAGGAAGCAAGACGCATTCTCTCCGTCACATTATTAATGACATATTTACTTTTTTAAATTTAAAATTAATAAATTTTAACTATAAGTATAAATTAATATACATATAATAAATGTATCATATGATATATTATTGAATTCAACTTAACATATATTTTTTAAATATCAATTTTTTATACAAAATTGATATATGTAACCAGATATATTGATGGTCAAACATGATTATTAAAAATCGTGAAAAAAATACCCCTCCGATTTTCTAACAATGGCTCCTACTTTTGGGCACTCTTTTTAACAAAGAGTGAAATGAATGGTGAGGATTGCGTTGAAAATACAAAAAGTAAATTGAGTGGATGAAACAATCTAGGATTTGCCAAATATGGAAAAAAACCAATATAAAAAAGTTAACCAAAAATGAAAATGATGTCAATGTTAAGAAATCAGAGGGAGTATGTCATTATAGTTGGGAAGGAAGGAGTAAGTTGATAGAACAACGAAATGATCCCACGCGTCGGACATCCATTAGAATGGCGGCATTTTTCACACACAAGTCTCCTCCACTCCCGTCCCGCCACGTGTGAGTAGCCCACCCGAAGGACGGGAAAGGAAACAACACAGGATTATTTCCCTTTCCATTTCCAACAGATCTTTCCCCGTTTCTCACCCCTCCCACACTTTTCACGCACTTTCCTTATATGGCCCATCGCTTATATGTGCAACACCGATAATAAGAACAAGGCCAAAAAAAGCGCTTCCGGAAGAAGGAGAGAGAAGAAGCTTTTGTTTTTTCTCCGTCAACTCCGTAGAGCGCCGGATTCATTTCGCACTCTCTCTCTCTAGAATCTGTAAGTCCTCTCCAAATTCTTCCCAATTTTCCGGTTTTTTCCTGCAAATTTGCTGTACGGATGGAGATTTAGCTCGGAATTTGAGATTGAGGAGTTTTTCCCCCCTTTTTGTGGTTCGGCGGCTGTAGATTTGTCCGGAGAGAGATCGGCGGCGGAGCGATGGGGAGAGGAAAGATAGTGATAAGGAGGATCGACAACTCGACGAGCAGGCAGGTGACTTTTTCGAAGAGGAGAAACGGTTTGCTGAAGAAGGCCAAGGAGCTAGCGATCCTGTGCGACGCGGAGGTTGGAGTTATCATCTTCTCCAGCACGGGGAAGCTCTACGATTACGCCAGCTCCAGGTCCTTTCCCGTCGTATAATTTTTTTTGATTTTCGCACTTTATCGGAGTAGATCTGTGTGTGCGAGTAGCTTTCAACTTGTTTTTCCGCCTCTTTGATTTTGGTTTTGGTTTTTTTGAGCTTGTGTGCATTGTGTGGAACTCTTTGTTAAATGTAGCTAGGGTTTTCTTAAGATCGAGTTGTTGAGGTCGAGTAGGGTTTCCTTGCTTCCATTAATGGCCGATTATCCAAGGCCAATACCGATATATATATACACACACACGTATAAAAGCACAGATGGGGTACTGAATTATGACGTAATTAAGGCCGTACTTAGGGAATGAATATATTATGTGGGGAGTATAGTCCAGTAACTTTAAGTTACCAGCACAAATTACAGTCCCGTGTTATTAGTGCACCTTTAGTTTCTAAATATATTACCCCTCTCTTATAATTATGAGGCTCTAATATGTTTACTATTTATGAACGATTTGATTTATAAAGCGATTTATTTTAATATAATTTGCTTTCAAGTGCATTTCTATCTTTTAATTTGTTTCAAACACTATAGAATAATCTCTTGATCGACTGTGTATAAGTTATATCACATACATTTGAGCTCGTCATAGGGACTGTTGTATACCAGTCAAGAGTCTCGTGTGTTTGATTAACTGGTTTTCTGATTTCCTGGTTCAATCTACATGAGAAGCCAGTAGCGTCTTCGTTAACCAGAACTGTGAGCATAATTACAGTCTTCTGAACTCTAGGATAGTATATACTATTCATGTTCTAGATTTGATGTGTTTGAAATGCTAGTGTCTTGAAAGGAAGATGTGGATACATAGTCTTGAAGAGGAAAGTAATCGTGCTTCTTGCTCTATGATAAATTTGGCTGGGTACAAATACAAACATTGTCCATCCTAACATTATCATTTCACGTGTAGTTCCTCCGCCATTATAAGATTATCATGTACTCCTTCCATCCCTATAAAATTGTCCGAATTATCATATTTGTGAATTATAAAGATTTGGATGAGACAGTCTCACGCAATCGTTTATAGTGAGACGGATGGTCTAAGTATAATTATTTAAGATTTCATGAGATACTTTCTATAATTTTTTAAAAATTTACTTAATTCCCCGTCTCGCCATATGTTATGATAAGACGGTCTCATATGAGCCTTTTTCTTTGTGAATTATATCCTATTTTTGAAAAATTCTTTTTCATTCATAAATACATGATGAGAAATTATGTTGCACTAAGTGTCAAATGTATGGCTTAATTTTTTTTAACAGAAATTGTGAAACCAAGGTATAGGATGATTTGAGTGGAATAGAAGAAGTATTTAGTATACCAAGCACATATTTAGGTCTGCACGGAAGAAACTAGAAAAAATCAGGCAAGGCAGCTTTTCCTACATGCTGTAAAATTACTAAAGAATAGTTCTATTAAACCATTAAAGAAGTAACTAAAATAGGATCACAACTTCTTCTTCTTTTTTGTAAACAGGCTCAAAAGTTGAAAAGCCATAAGTAGAATCAATCGATTGAGAGAGTTTATTTAAATCCACTTTCAAAAAGTATTTTCATTTCGAAAAAAGTTAGTTTGTCTTTTATCATTGTTTAAAATTATACTGTATAAAATATTTCTCGATATATGCTAATAAAAATATTTTAAATGATTTGTTAAAATTCAGCATTAGTAAATAATGTTTTGGTACATTCAGATAAAGGGAGAAGAAATTCTCATACAATCTGTAGAAATGTGATGTCTTCGTAGCACACCTTGTGTAGTTTTGAAACTGTCTCACAAGCAAAGTTTAGTTTTATATTTATATGATAATCTTACTAACGTGAGCACTTTATATTATTTAGATATTGTTAATTAGAAAGATGGTCATAATATTTTTCAAAAAACCACTGACACACAGGAATGAACTAATATGTATATATTGTACAAACCTAACTCTCTTTTTAAAGGAAAATTACATGGTTCCATCGACCGAATGTTGAATCACGCATTATAATTGTTAAGGGATGACTTGATCTAATCGTTATAATGCATCGTTATAATGCATTGTTATAATAGTTATAATACATCGTTTTGTAATATTATTATAGGGAAAGTATATAAACACTACTACTTTTTACAAGCTAATGAACTAATTTAATTTTGAAAGAGGATTAGTCCAACAAAAAAGATTAACTGATCGAAACTTAACAAGATTTTTATGGAGGACAGCCAGTGTCAGTAATTTTAGGAAACTAGAATGAACCCATGCCTTTCAACAACGCGCCCTTGATCCGCATATATCCCTTCTCTCTCTAATCTCAGGAAAGGTAGCTTACATATAATTATTTTATTTACACTTCACTTTATTTTTAACTTAAAATTTTATTTTATTTTATTAGTTAATACATGTAATAAGATGTATTTATATGTGAAAATATAAAAAATATTATATATAAAAATACAAAAAAATAAAATATTTAATTTTAAAATACTTTATTTCAATTTGAAAATTTAGTGTTATGTGTATAAGTGAAAAAATACAATAGTCTATACATAACCTATGTACATACCACCTAGCATGAGACTTCCTCTTGGCATATGCAATTAGGATTTAAAACATTATTTTATTTAATTAATAATAAAGGACTTTCAGAGTAATATTTGGTATCACTAATACTTTAATAAATATACACGCGTACGTACATTCACTTATTTTCTAGGAATGTATTTTCCATTCAAAATCTAATAAGAATTAATATACTTATCACATTTTTTAATAATGTTGCAAAATATTTTCAGTTAGCTTACTGTCTGATATTTTGGTTCTTTTGTGGAGATGGATATAGTATACGCTTCTGCTCTCCCTAAGTGTTTGTGTTCTATTTTCCATTTTAATCTGACTGTTTCTATATAAAATATTTCTGGATTGGGAAAAAAAATTGGTTAGCATTTTTTTGAAGGTAAAGTCTTGAGAAAGTCCTATGGAAAGAAAGGGTTGAATTGGAGTTGTAGAAAGGTAAAAGGTTTTAGTTGCAATATTAAAATTTTATTATGTAACGTTTAAGAGTTATAAGTTTATGATCCGATTAATAAAATCCAAAAATTTTATATTAAAGTTTTTAAAATTAGCAGTTTAAATCTTGATTTTTCCATAACGGTCTTTCCATAACTTTTGGAAAAACTGTCTTTTAAGAAACAAACTCTTTCTTTTTAATCGCATATTTCTACTCATTATTACACATTTCCACCCTATTTTAATTTACACATTCATTATTATCAACGCCAAACGCCAAAATGAAATGACGAAAACACTTTTGGAAAGTTGCAGTATCTCGATCAAGAGTAGTCGAGACATTTGTCATGTCACTCTTAAAACAAATTCATTTTAGATTGTGTTAATCTAGATATTTGTAAATTCCATTTAAAACCATTTCATTTAAGCTTTGTTTTTTTTTTGCCTTTACCTATTTAAATTATTTTTCTTGATTCATCTCTGCACCCTACAGTTTTTTTAAAAAAATCTTAGTCAATTAACTTATTAGAGTCCGTCTCTTGAAAAAATATATTTCCATAGGTTATGCACATACCAAAAATTTAAACTGTAAATTAGAATAAATCAAGATAAAATTATAACTACTTCAGCGTTGAATAATAATATTTTAATATTGCAACTAAAATATTTTATTTTTTTATAATTCTAATTGAAGTCCGTCTTTCCATATGCGATCTTTACTAAAAAAAACTTTGCCAGCTTATTAACCTTATAATCAAGCAGGTACCCGTGGGAGTATTAATAGATGGGTAGGAGTCGGCTAGGGTGTAATTCGACACTCTATTCACTTAATTGTCACATACTTTCCATTTTGAGGTGTTTGTGTTATCTTAATACTATTTAATTGTAGTATAATTTAAAATAATTCTAATATCTCAATTTACTCTACTTACATTCATATTAATCTTTAAAATTCTTGTGACAAAATAATATGTGTCATAGGGAAATGAAGAAAGGGTGTAGTTAAGGCTGCTATGTGAATAGTACTTATTAATACAGAAAAAATAATGAAATATTAGTACTCCGTACTACTGTTGTGATTTTATTCGATTCACCGAGGTTGGTGGGTGGCCGCGTCTGACAACAACGGACCTAGCCCACGTGCGTATCCCTCCCTCTTCGAGAAATTTGAAGGAACGATGAACCAACCCATTTTGATGCATACCACGGTTGTGCAATTGGGAGAATTAAATAATGTAATCACACCCATTAGTTTTTTAATCCGAAAGTTCTGTAGACCACACATTCTTTCTTAATCTTTGACCGGCTAATAGCTATTACTGGCTGAGCTGAAAAGAGGAGTAATTAGTAGGACAATTTGATTCAACTAACTTAACAATTATTTTTAATAGTATATAATTATAATATGTAGTGTGTGAAATTAAATAACAATGACATTAATATATCATGAGCCTCCTACATTGTCATTGTGTTTGTGTTTGTGGATCTTGAATTCCCAATCCTTGGAAACATGCATGAGCGATAGGCAGCCATTTTGTGTTGCCAATCCTTGAAATGTCGCATGCATGCTGTCCTATCCACTAGGAAAATCATAACTACTTTGAATTTAACCCTAAAAAATTTGATATTTTTTCCTCAAAACCTTGGATTACCACTGTGAGACTTCAAACTCGGTACTATAAAAAATTGAAAAAGGATCAGACACAATATCAGTCCTTTTTAATTCTAAGTACTGCCCCGATCCCGACAAAAATGACACATTTTAACTTTTGAAAGTCAACTAAATCAATTATTAATATCTTTAGATAGGTTTGTTAAAAAATCTGAAAAAATAATAATTTAAAAATATATTTTATGATGAATCTAACAATATGTAACATAATAATAGTTATGCATTTATAATAATAGAATTTAATGGTCGAAGTTGACTCGGTTTGACTTTTGGACTTTCAAAAGTTAAAATGTGTCAGTTTTGGTGGGAAGAATATGGAAAATTAAGTCAAAAGTAGTATTCTACTTTACATTTCTTTTGGAATTCTTTAAAAGTACATAATATATACTGTTAATGTGTAAGGAAAATGTACTGCCTATGTGTTCTAAAATCAGGCATTACACTACACATCTGAAACGTATGAAATGAAATAAGCTGATAAACACAGTTTTACGATTTGCAACCGACACTTTATAAAATGTACTACTCCATATCTTCTTATTTATCTAACAAAAGTTCTTCTAAAGCGGTTTATCAGGTGGTTCTGTACTAGACCACTGCCTTCCATGGATCAGTTGGTTTTGCATTCATGAACTTGGCCCCTCAATTTCAGTTAATCTTCCTTCCCACCATTATCTTCTCCTCTATTTTCTTAAGTTTCACACACTAATTTTAGGTGATGTTTTTCTTGCAAACTGAAAAGTCTGAAGAGAATTAAACAGGGAGAGTAAATTTTTAATAAGTGATTGAAACAATTAATTTTTTTCATAAAAAAGAATGTGACAAATGAAAAGAGTGTCAAACTTTTTCAAAAAATAAAGAGAATACTCTTGTATTTCTCTTGTATTTTATCATTTTATCAGTTGAGTACGTTAGTAACTTTCAATATATTTGACTTTTAGCCAATGAAGACATTTGACATTACTTACGTTAATAAAAAAATACTCCCTCTGTTTTTCTATGTTTGTCACCATAGTTTTAGGTTTTTTTTTTTACTTTTGCAAGTTGGAATATGTGGAGAGAATTGAATGAAGAGACTAAAAAGTTTAATGAGTGGTGTAAAATAGTTCACTTTTTACTATAAAAGAAAAGCTTACAATCTTAAAAATACACACGAAGATGAAAAGTGTGCCAAATTTTAAAAATAGAGGGAGTACTGTAATTGTAATTTAGTTACTTTAAATACCATTACATTAGCTTAACAAATTTCAATTATTGTACTGCCTAAATACGACGTGATTTATTTTCACATAATTTGATATCAATCAAGATTCATAATCATTTGGATGAATGATCATAACACTTTCATACTTCCTCTGTTTTTATGGGTTAGGCACAATAACTTTTAAGTGTTTGGATTTATGATGAATAAAATAAATGGATGAAATTTAATTTAGATAAGAAAAAAAAAGAATGAGTGGATGAAATTGAAAAAACCTTGACAAAGAAGAAAAGTGTGAAACTCATAGAATCAGAGGGAGTATATACATACAAAATTATATTTTTATTACAACTCCAGTTTATTTTGATTGCTTTAATCTCATCCTTTCTGAGTAGCATTTATTTTGACTCACACCATACGTTTCCTTCCTTAGTTCCCGTAGTAATTCCAACTAGAGACAATGCATGAACTAGAAAAAACATGTTTGTTATCAGACATTTCGTACTCCTCTGCATCTGAATTTGCACTTTTACTTTTCTAACACTATTCTCTATTAAAATTTGATCACATATTTGAATAACTATATAAAAAAATACTATAATATATGATATTGTTCAATTCGTCGTAACAAGTAGTTTCTTAATATCAACTTTTTATTTGTCGTTATTATATTAACGGTCAAACATACTTTTTAAACAGCGTGATAATGATGAGGGTGCAAATTTAGCTAGGACAGAAGGAGTTTAAATAATTTTATTTTTTGTTCGTATTATTTAAAAAAATATCAGGTAAAAAAAAGGAGTTAAGACCACTCCACAGCAGAACTGAAAAAAAGAAGATTACTACAGTTTTCAAGTCAAGTCAAATAGGTGGTTGACTCTTATAATACATGAATAAGAGAGAAGTTAATAAATTGCAAAACATCTAAACCTCTTTAACTCTACTTTCAGATAATTCTCGTCTTCCTTCACATGGATTCTGTGCACAACCCATTGAAACTGTAGGAATATAAGAGCCAAAGAACCAATCCCTCTGTTCCACATGAAGAATCATATTTTAGAATGTAAAACTAGAAACATGACATTTGATTGAAATGGATGGAGTATGACTCTGTTTGGTAGAGTTGTGCTTATAAGCAAAGCTGACTTATTTTGAAAGCAATGGGAGACCAGCTTCTGCTTTTCCTCCAAAAATAGTTTCTGCTTGATTTTTTTTTTTTTTTTTTTGCATTTTACCAAACACCAAAAAGTGTTTTGCATATAAGCAAACCACCTAAAAAGCTTTGTAGCCTCAGCAAGTAAATGTAGTTGTCCGATGCTGCCTCATTCTGTTCAGTTTTCAGAAACCTGAACATAAAATACTGGAAAAAGATGAAAGAACTTCCTAACCGTGTAGTTCATTATGCTTCACAATATTGGTTTGCTGAATACGACTCAATTTCTGTCTGATGATGCCCTTTCAGTTCACTTTAAAAAAAATAAATTGAACGAGATGTACTTGATCAAAGGAATTCCAGATATGACTCGTGTTTCAGTTAGCAGGCCTCTCCTTTCCTTTTATTTGTTCTAATGCAACAGAGGCATAAAGGCTGAATTGTAGAATGATTGCCCTTTGTGTCCCCACTGTCGCTAACAATCTATTCAAACGTGACTAATCTATGCCTCAACAACAGGCACTGGGAAGAACACTGTCTGACCATAATTAAGGACTCAGACTAGTCATTTGCAGATTTTCGTTTATTTGTATGTCTGCAATTTTTTGTGTGGTGAGGGTCAGGGGGGTTATTGTCCAATTCCAGATCACATACTTACAGTTAATGTTGACGTAGGAGACGGACTTCCCTCCAGTAATCATACCCTGGCAATTGCATTTAAAGTGCAACTGATGTTGATAATCTGTCAGACAGAGAGAATTAACTAGATTATTAGATGAACACGACGAACTGACTTATTATTCTTTGATTAGGCTAGCTACAGTTTGATGCAGTGTCATGACTTCAACATAATACTAATGAAAGGAAAACCCATTTGATATGCATTCAATTACAGCGTCAAGTCGGTGACAGAAAGATACAAAAAAGTAAAAGAGGAGCATCTACAACTACCAAATCCCACTTCTGAAGTCAAGGTAACATTTTAGCATTGCGCATCTTACTCATGGGTATCTTCATGCCAAAAGGACAATTTTCTGGCCCCCAAAATACATTGCTGATAACCAGATAGCATGTTTTGCAGAAGATTAAAAAAAAAGGCACTTCTGCAGCTTTAGTCTTGCTCACAGCATATCATTTTACTAGGTCCTTTACTTCAACACACAGATACCGCTAAGAAGTACTTAACTAAACAGGACATAAAGTTCTTTGAACAATTAAAGATATTAAAGAATGCATGCTATATATGAATGTGATTGTCCAGGGATTTTGTATA
>JAULKM010000002.1:5169752-5182519 GCA_032355605.1 Rubia tinctorum
ACTGCGCATTACCGAAATGCGCAGTCCCTACTCCCATCCTTCCTCAAACACTGTTGCACCAAACTTGGCAAATTCTCGATATTTACCTACATATGAAATGCTCTTTGAACTCCAAACTTTAATTATGAGTTTTACCTTTACAATCAAACACTCACATTCTGTCGTATCCCATTTTACAGTAAAAAGAGGAAGCCCCATATATTTCATAGGGAATTCTCCTTTGTCAACCTGCAATATTGAAGCTAACACAGTCTGCTCAACACCATCCATTTTTTAAAATACTATCTTAGATTTAGCTTTGTTGATCCCTGAACCAGTCATCATATTAAATTCTTCAAGAGTAGCCCGAACCTTCTCCACGATTTTTTTTATTTGCAGCACAAAACACCAATAAATCATCAGCAAACAATGAAGAGTGAACCCTAGCTAGGCCACATCTCTGGTACTTAATTTGTTTCTTCCTAGAAGCTCTATTTAATAATCTTGTCATATACTCCATACAGATTACAAACATCAAAGGGGATATAGGGTCCCCTTTTTTCACCCTTTTTTTGCTACAAAACAATCTGTATATCTTTCATTCAATGACAAACAAAAATAAGAACCCCTTATACACCTTGTTATCCAGTCAATCATCTTTTCAAAAAAGTTAAATCTCAACCAATACTATCAAAGGCTTTGCTTATATCTAATTGCATCACACATCTTGGGTTCATGTTTTCCTTTTTATAACTGTGAAGCAATTCTTGGGCTAGAAGAAGATTATGAGAAATGTGCCTACCTTTTATCAAAGCACTTTAGTTTGTACTAATTATACCAGGTAAGAAAATCCTCACTCTAGCACAAAAGATTTTAGTGATCAACTTATACCCAATAGAGAAGCAGGCTATTGGTCTGAATTCTGAGCATACCTGAGGCACAACAACTTTTGGAATTAAGGCAATGACGGTGTTGCAAAATTCAGCTGGTACTTCCTCTCTTTAAAAAAATTCATACCCTTTAACACATCATTTCCCACAAAACTACAAGTCTCTTTTAAAAATGACTTGTGATTACATCTTTCCCGGAGATTTTTTATGAATGTATGCCTTTTAGAACCTTTTTAATTTCCTCCTCACTGATTGGTAGTATCATTTTTTCTTGTTTGCTCAACCTCAATCTTCCTCAAAATTCTGCAACATTTTCATCAAGTTTCCTGGTTTTTGTACTACTTCCCAACTGCTACTTGAAATGCTTCACCAACTCTACCTCAATTTCTTCCTGACTTGTTAGTACTTCATTCCCAACTTTTAGAGTTACAATGTTATTCTTGTTCTTCCTTGACTTCATAGCATCATAAAAAAGTTTTGTAGGTCTGTCTCCTTCACAAAGTCATTGCAACTTTGATTTCTGCTGTCAGAATTTGTAACCTCCTTCCTATATTCTCTCAAGCTCTTTTCTAGCCTTGTTCTCGGTTTCTTTGTAAGTCAATGACAATGGATCTTCATTCAAATTTTCTTGTGCAACTTTCTATCATTTAATCCCAGTTTCACTTTTTCCTTGATGGCTCCAAAATCCCTCTTGTTCAGCTTTGTGAGTGTTTTTCTAAGGCTCTAAGCATAGATGCTATATAAGCCAGAGAATTCACCTTTCTACTACTCCACACTTGTTTCACATTTCCCCCAAACAGTGGTGATAGTGAGAACATATTGAAATATTTAAATGGTCTTCTGAACTTCTTTACTCCAACATCAAATCTGATTAATAATATCATATGATCAGTCATTGCCTCACTTCTTAATTCACATACTACTTTCTCCAGTTTTTTTTCACCAAAACTGATTAATCATTCCCCTATCCAACCTGCTCATTACTCTTTCAGTACCATTTATTTGTTACTCCAAGTGTACAGATTTTAGTGGTTTTAATTTCTATCAGCTCCAAATCTTCTACGATCTTCTGGAATTCTTTAGTTTCCTCCTCCTCTACTGGAACACCTCCAATTTTGTCTTTAAACTCAAGTGGTGCATTGTAATCACCAACAATCAACCATGGCTTGATTTTGTCTCCACGTTTTCTCAAATGCTACCACAATTTTTTTTATCTTTTTTGTTCTGCGTTAAATCCATAAACCACAGTACAGTAACAACTTAACTTAAATTCTTTAATTAAAACCTCCAAGTCCATCCATTGTTGCCCTTTACTAAGTATTGTTACCTCCAACATATCAGTCCTCCACATCACCCAAATCCCTCCCCCAGTAGCCACATCCACATTTGTTTCATACTCCTAGTTTAATCCTAAACTTTTCCACACCTCCTTTACTTTTTCCTTTTTTATTTTTGTATCCAGTAAACCCAATAAGCCAATATTATTCTTAAAGATAATTTTCTTGATTACATTGTGTTTACTAGGTTTATTCAATCCACGGACATTCCAAATTATCTAGTTACATTCCATCAGGGGGTTTATCCTCCAACTTTCCCTTCCCATTTCCATCACTACCCCCACTTTTCAACCATTTTCTCCATATCTGCATTCTTCATTTCAGCACCTACTTTCTTCAACTCATTTCCCAAATTCACCTGTCTCATATTTCCAACTTGATTACCTAGAACATATATTTTCCAATTTTTCTTTACCCTGTCCCCATTATTGTCAGCTCTTCCCCTACATTCATCTTTTCCATGCCCAAGCTGATTACACTCATTGCATTTTACAGGCTTCCATTCATATATTAATTTCTGCTGCATACTAACTTTGTGCTTATTCAAATAAAGCACTTTATTAGAAACTGCTTCACCTATCTCCATTTTCACGTTCGCCATAGCATATGCTAATCTATCCTTTTACTGAGTAGCTTTATCCAGACAGATAGGTATGTCAATAGGGAAAATGATTTTACAAATCAGTTTAGGCTGCCAGTAAACAGTAGGGAGATTTGGCAATTGAATCCATACTGGTACTAAACAAGGCTCGGAAATCAAAATCAGCAGACCATGGTTAAACTATTATGGGTTTTCCAGCAAAGAATACTGTTTCAGCTTCAACAACTTCATTCATAAAATCCACATTCATCAGTTTAACCATGAAAATACTCATAACCAACATCCATACTCTACTAACTTTCTTTTCCCAAATTCTGGGGAAAATTTTAAGTACCTTAAATGGAGGATTTCCACCCAGAACATACAAATCACTGAAGTGTTCCACTGCAACGAGCTTTCTTGCACATCTTCCATTGTAATTTCACCCATCTTTAATCCCTCTATTTCAATTAGCTTATAGAATTTAACCTCAGACTTATCATCTTCAAACAAAGTACTCTATTTCATTTCTTCACCATTTTCTACATATTCACCCCATGCGAGTCTTTTACCTTCATTTGACGAAGAACTTTCCCCCACCTATGTTTTCACTGGCTTGCTTTTAACAGGGTTATTATCCCCATCAATTCTACATCCTCTGCTGCCCTTTTTGTTAGACCTTCCACCACTACCACCAATTTTGGAGTAGAGTTATTCTCTCAATGTTCACCATTCAATACTCCTTCTAAACCCTCCTTAAACCTTTCTCCATCAATCTCCAATCTAAATTTCTCCCCCACATCTCGATTGCTCAGGCAACCCACCATTTTCTCCCTCCAAATTATTTCTCCCCGATCTACCCATAGGCGACAATGTTATGGAACACACCGGATCAAATAGAAAAAAGAAGTCAATGAAAAACACATAGTTCATCGTGAATTCACACACACTAGATGAGAGAGAAAGTCAATTTTTAATTCTATATTTTTCTTACTTTATGAGTTTGCAAATAATTAATAAATTAATTATTAAAACTTTTCAAATGAAGGAACATTTTAGAAATAATTACAATTAATTAAAATTATATATTCATCAAATAAAATAACAACATGTCATACATGAATTGAGTTCACTAACGTTTAAAAAAAGAGGTTGTAATTTTATAACTTAGATCCACTCAATTATATTATTTAGAGTCAAGTGATAAAATTACCCTAATTTTAAACTAAAAATGCCAATATAACCTTGCAAAATGAGAAAGTGCAAAAATAACCTTAAATTTATGATGGATGTGCCAATCTAACCCTAGTGTTGTTGACTACAATTGTCAATGATAATTTTTGCCAAAATTTAATGAAATGATCATTTTGCCTTTTGATTTAAAAAAGAAGAAAAAGGAAAAAGACAAAAATGCACATTACTTTCTTCTTCTTCAACCCCTTCAATCTCACTCTTCTTCTTCAACCCCTTCAACCCCACCCTTCTTCGTTTATATAAATTATCCGGTTTGGCACTTCCATCGATAACTACTTTTTGATCGAGGAGCCGATTCAAAGTCACCAGCAAAGCTCCTTTTCGAACGAAGATGAAGCCACCGCTGTCGTTGTCACTTGGTTAGGCACTTGTCGTGAAAACCGCTGATGGGAGAGCTTTTCGCCAACAGCTCACCTGAGTGACTCGAACCTGACTTCTTGAGCACCGAATCCTCAATGGAGCTAAAGTTTTGGCTTGCATCGAACCTAACTCCTCAATTAAGCTGAGTTCTTGGGCACCAAACCCGACTCCTCAATTTGGCCTGGCACTTTCTCTAATAGCTCACCAGATAATTGTCTCCATCTTCCGTATAGTGGATCGACTGGTGCCGATCACTCAACGAATCCACCTGCTTTGATTCCGACATGGGTTTGCCGAAATGCTCCATTATCAATGTTATAGTAGGAAGAAAACATGAAAGAAAGATGGTGATAGGGACCTCGTGAATTAAAAGGGAGAAGAAAAGAATGAACGTGAATATGAATGATGACGGATGCCGGCGAGCGTGGTGGTGGTGGATGGAGGCGATGGGAGATAGTGACGGGTGGGGGAAATGGGAAAGAAGGTCACGACGGGTGTGTGAGGGGAGAGAGGGGGGTGGGAAAGAAATATTCATTTATGGGGCAAGGATATTTTTATTTCCATGTTTGGTCAATGCTCAAATTCTTTGGTCAATGCCGGAATTGGGACAAAAGGTTATAACGGCACAATTTTTCATAAAGTTAGGTTATTTTAGATCTTTTTCATTTTGCAGGGTTATGTTAGCACTTTTATCCTAAATTTAGAGTTAGAAGTGTAAAAATCCCTATTATTTATTATTCTATCCGTTCCAAGAATATTGGTCTAATTGCTTTTGGTTCAAAGTTTTATGTAAGTTGACGTGGTAGGGAATATTTTGGAAAAGCAGGGATATTTTGGGAAAACGCTGAGTCCAATATCAAAGTTGCTAAAGTTAAAGAGAACATTGTGGAAATGTAATATATTCTTTGTCATTTTAGATAATTTTTATTGTATGTCGTTAATTGTGGGATGAACGAAAAACAGAAATTTGGTCAACATTCTTGAGAATGGGGGAGTATTATTAATTTTAACTGAGAAAGAAAAGAATAGAGAGTACGTAAAAAGTTAATAATTTCTATTTCTTTAGTTGTTTTAATACTATCGTTTTATTCTCTTTTAACTGAGAAATAAAAAGATAAAGATGGATTTTTTAATGATTTTAATACATTCATTTGTTTATTGTTATCATTTTATAATATTTTAAATAAGATGGAGATACATGTGATGTAAAAAGGTTTATGAATTTTATCCACTCATTTGTCTTATCGTCAACATTTCATTTTTTTGAGAAAGAAAAATGATAGAGAGACCGTAAAAGGTTAATGATTTTTATCCGTTCACTTGTCTTATTATCATCTTCTTATTCTCTTTTGATTGTGAAATAAAAAATATAGAGATGATGTAAATTTAATATATTCTATATGTGCACTTATCTAATTGTTATCGTCTTATTGTTTTTAACTGAACAATAAAATGATAGGGAGGACGGAATAGTTTAAAATTTATATCCGTTCATTTATCTTAATGTTATCATCATGTTTTCTTTAAAAAAAGATAGAGATAGAGGTGACATAAAAAATTTAAAATTTAAAATTTCCATTTGTTCATTTATCTTATTATCACCGTCTTATTCTTTGAATGAGAAAAAAATGGAGAGGACGTAAAATGTTTGTGATTTATCTGTTCACTTGTCTAATTGTTATTGTCTTATTCTTTTTTACTAAGAAATTAAAAGATAAAGATAGCGTAGAAAGGTTTATGATTTCAATCCGTTCATTTGTCTTATTGTTATCATTTTATTATCTTTTATCTAAGATAGAGATAGAAGTGATGTAAAAAGGTTTATAATTTTTCTCCGTTCATTTGTTGCATCGTCACCGTTTCATTCTCCGAGAAAGAAAAATGATAAAGAGACCATAAAAGTTTTATGATTTATAACTGTTCGCTTGTCTTATTATTATCGTCTTATTCTCTTTTAACTATGAAATAAAAAGATAGAGATAATGTAAAAAGTTTATGATTTCTTTCCATTCATCTTATCGTCATAATGTTATTCTCTTATAACTAAGATGAAAAGATAGAGAAGTTGTTAAAGATTTATGATTTCGGTTCACTTTTCTTATTGCTATTGTCTTATTCTCTTTTAACTGGGAAGTAAAATGATAAAGATGACGTAGCAAGTTTATAATTTCTTTCCACTCATTTGTCTCAACGTTATAGTTTTATTCTATTTTAACTGAGAAAAAAAAGTTACACTGGACGTTAAAGTTTTGTGATTTCTAATCGTTCACTGGTCTTATTGTTACTATCATATTCTTTTTCAATGAGAAAAAGCAAGAGAAATTGAACTCATATATGACCTCCAGTTTTTGTTTATGTGCAAATACATGACTGAATTTTTTGAAAGTACTCATGTGTCCCTTACCCACATTGACTTGAATAATTTAACTCCTCTGATCCTTGACCGTCATTAACTAGAAAATTTCCAGCAGAGAGACAATGTAAATGACATAAATACTCTTGATAGTTTGATTGACTTTTTTCAAAGGAAAGTTTTTTGAAAGTGCTAGTTTAACACTTGGTCCGTGTAAAGTTTATAATTTAACCCCTCTCATTGTTTTTCAATAAAAAAATAACTAACAAAAATATCCTTATTTATTTAATAACCCTAATTCATTGGTTTCAGCAACTAATGGTGTTTCCAAAACAACGTGTTATCCACCTCCACCCACCATTGCACCCAACTCAACAATACCCTTGTAGCGCCTCATTGCACCACCATCATCATTAATTTCAGCAACACCACATACTTTCCCCTTCTGCTCCCCACCACTCCCCCTTCCCCAACACTTTCCTTTCTCTCTCCCCGCCAAAAATGACCCCCTCACCCCATGTGTCCGTCAAAGATTTCAAGCGGCTCCAGCAAAACCCACATGCATACAACTGTGCACCATCACTCGGAGTCTTTGTTTACTTCATCCCCGACACCAAAACCATCCCATATCACATGCATATAAATTGTTGTGAAGAAAGAGGAATAGAGAGCAGGAGAAGAAGAGAAGAAGAGTGGTGAGTGGCAAGTTCGGATCTTGAGGGTTTGTTGGGAGTTAGCCTTCTGCACCATCTGTTGTTTTGTTCTCTGTGGGGATAAAGTGAATTCGATCAGATCAGAATTCCATGGAATATCTGCATATTGAACTTCGAGAACAACAATGGAGTTTAGAATCAAGAAATTAGTGACACTAGATTTTTCAAGAATGTGAATCATATGAAAACGATGTCGTTTTAGAAAAAGTAGGGAAACTGAAACAACGATGTTTCACCAATTAAAGGAGAAAATGATAAAAATATCCTCCGTTAACGATAAAAAATAATAATCAATGAATAACGTGCTTTGGGATAATACATGGCATGATATACTATTGACCCAATAATTCATTTCAAAACTGATATAATCAAATAAGACTCCACAAGAATCAAAATTTCATAAAAGTCCAAATGAACCAAACTCAAAGTCCTCCGTAATCTTGCCCACCACACGACCCTAACATTTATCTTCTTGGTCAATACAATCTCTGGTTTACAGGAAAACAGCCAAAAACACTCCCTAACACTTCAACACAACTAAATTAAACGACGGCAACTTATTGTCAGTGTACAACTCCCCTCACAAGCCATGGCTACGGCTCCGCCTTTCGAGATGCATAAGGATGAACCGCTAACAATTCCCCCGAGCTCGAGTGACGCGAAACTCGAACATAGTATAGAACCAGACGAACAATCCCCAGTCGAACAAGTACGTTTGACAGTTCCGACTCATGACGATCCATCTCTCCCGGTTTGGACATTCCGAATGTGGTTTCTCGGGATGTTATCATGCGGGATCCTGTCCTTTCTGAACACATTCTTCGGCTATCGAAGTGAACCGCTCACTGTGACCACCATTACCGCGCAAGTTGCTACTCTACCTATAGGGCGGTTTATTGCGAAAGTTCTTCCGGAGAAGAGGTTTCGGGTACCGGGTTTCGGGGACCGGGAGTTTTCGCTTAATCCGGGGCCTTTTAATATCAAGGAACATGCTTTGATCTCCGTTTTTGCTAGTAGCGGTTTTGCTTTTGGATATGGGACTGCTTATGCTGTTGGCGTTGTGGATATTGTGAAGGCGCTTTATCATAGGAAGATTTCGTTCTTGGCGAGCTGGATTCTTGTTATTTCAACGCAGGTTTCGATTTTTCGGTTTGGTTTTTCCCGAAATTCGTTCTTCATTTTCATTGATTTCTTCATTAGTTTGAGTGTTTTGTGCAGGTGATTGGGTATGGTTTTGCTGGACTTCTGAGAAAATATGTTGTGGAGCCTGCGGAGATGTGGTGGCCGTCCAGTTTGGTTCAAGTTTCTCTGTTGGGGTAATTTTTCCTCTTTCGTTATTTATTTGTGTCGGCCAATTGTTTTTGTGCAAGCATAATTGAGAAAGATGAGTGCATTTGCTCAACATCTATTCTTCTTCCAATCAATTTGCATCACATCAATGCAGGGCGCTACATGAGAAAGAGACAAGTAGAATGTCAAGGGCAAAATTCTTCGTAATAGCATTAATATGCAGCTTCTCATTGTACACATTTCCAGGCTACCTCCTGAAAATATCCTCCACCATATCGATACTATGCTTACTGTATCCCCAGTCAATAACACACCAGCAGATCGGCTCGGGGCTGAAAGGCCTCGGCATAGCCTCCTTCACGGTGGATTGGACCGTGGTGGTGGCGTTCCTTGGCAGCCCCCTCATAACACCATTCTTCGCGATCGTGAATTTTTTCGTGGGCTATGTCGCGGTGGCATACGTGGTGGTTCCGGTGTGTTACTGGGGATTTGACTTGTACGATGGCAAGAGTTTTCCGTTTTTCTCTCTAAGGCTGTTTGATGTGCATGGGAAGTTGTACAATGTTTCTGCTATTGTGGATGGAAATTTTGAACTGGATGTTGCGTCGTATGGGGAAATTGGGCCTCTTCGGATGTCTCTGTTCTTGGCCATTACTTATGGCCTTAGTTTTGCCGGCGTGGTCACTACTATCACTCATGTGGCTTTCTTCAATGGAAGGTAAGTTTAAAAGGGATTGATACGTTAATATATTTTTTTCCAGTAGTTATAAAAAGGGACCGAAAGAAAGTTGTCTAATATCGAATGAAAGATGAACTACGCCTATGTTTCATCTCTATTTGCAAAAATTGATCTTTTCAGATTAATCAGAACTATTTTTTACCATTAAAACTTTTAACTGCGCATATTTAAAAATAATAATAAGAAGAAATAGATGTTTACACTATTCTAATGATATCTCATATGATAATATATTATTTTATAGATTACTTAAAATTAACCTTTTAAATTATCAAAGCTCGACTAAATGAATAGTGATGGGTGCAACTAGAGTCGGAACGGAGGGAGTATCTTTCTTCAACCAGACACCTGACAACTTTCTATTAAAAATCCTTACTAATAGAATATTAAATCAATTATAATCAGGTTAAGAAATGATTTTTTTGCAGGGAGATATGGACGAAATACAAAGCTTCAAGCAAGGGAAAGTTGGACATTCACACACAACTAATGAGGAGATACGAAGAAATCCCAGGTTGGTGGTTTCACGGGACACTTGTCCTGTCCCTTGCACTCTCTCTCCTCCTCTGCATCTTCATGAACGATCAAGTTCAACTTCCATGGTGGGCCCTCCTCTTATCAGTTGCACTCAGTCCCTTTTTCACACTCCCTATAAGCATCATTACAGCCACCACAAATACGGTAAAATGATAGTAAATGGTTACTAACGTCATTACAACCCGTTCAAATTCATTCAGAATATCTGAAGCGTTACAAAACAAGCTCGTCCAGATTTTACTCATAAATTTCTAAAATACTTGAATTTGACCACTTTTGATTGCAGACACCGGGGCTTAATGTTATAACGGAATACGTATTCGGGTTGTTGTATACGAGCAGGCCCGTGGCAAATGTTTGTTTTAAAACGTACGGGTATATGAGCATGAGCCAAGCTATTTCGTTTCTCAATGACTTCAAATTTGGCCATTATATGAAGATCCCTCCAAAGTCCATGTTTCTAGTGCAGGTGTGTTTCTTTCATTTTGCTGTTTTGCTCCTTCAATTTGATTAAAAAGACTACAATTCAAAGCAAGGCATGAAAGTTGATATATGTAACACCACAGTTCAGAGCCCATCTCGTAAAAAACGGTCTTGAAACAATTCAGATATCTTTCAAACCATATTCCATCTTATAGGAATACCATATTTTTCTCATAACTAAACCTTCTGAGTGGAGTCCATCTTTATGAAAGACGGCTTTTCTTTTAACTATGGAATCATGGTTTATGGAAACGTCATCTTTCTTTTTTAGACTAAAATATTATCAAACGATGAGTGATTAATTCCATGAACCATTACTACATGTACCTTCTAAGTCTTGCTCTGAATCACTAAATTTAGTTCATCGGAACCATCATGGCTGGGACAATCAACATTGCAGTAGCATGGTACCTTCTAACAAGCATACCAAACATATGCAACCCATCCCTCCTGCCCGAAGACAGTCCATGGACATGTCCACACGACAACATGTTCTACACAGCCTCAGTCATCTGGGGCTTAGTAGGACCAAAGCAAGTCTTCGGCTCTGGCGCATTCTACTCCGCCCTCAACTGGTGTTTCATTGGCGGCGCATTAGCCCCAATTCTAGTATACATGGCGCACAAGATGTTCCCGAAGCAGGAATGGATCAAGCTCATCAACTTCCCCGTGCTACTTGGCGCGACAGCATACATGCCCCCGGGATCTACCATAAACTTCAATAGTTGGATTGTGGTCGGAACCATATTCAATTTGTTTGTGTTTAGGTATAGGAAGAGATGGTGGAAGAAGTACAACTATGTTTTTTCTGCTGCCATGGATGCCGGCACCGCCTTCATGGGAGTGCTTTTGTATTTCTGCCTTGATTTCGGGAACATTAAGGTTCAATGGTGGGGAGCTAAAGATCATTGTGATTTGGCTCTCTGTCCTACTGCCAAAGGTGTTGCTATTTCTGGATGTCCAGTAGTGCAGTAGTACTATATTTACTGTATTCATCAAGTGATGCATCCTTTTAGTATGGTTTGTTTATAGAAATGCAGAAAAAGATGGTGTTCATAAATTGCAATAGCCTCCTGAGCTGCAGTTGCTGCAAAAAGTTAACCTTTTTGAACTTAATCTGCTTAACAGAACTTCGAACTAAACTGAAATACACAAAAAATGAGATGGCCAAATGCACATTATAATTTACTTGCTTTAAAACGAGTAGTATATAGAGTGCCATTGCACTCTTACAAAGCATTGTCCACTTAAAACTTTTTCACTTTGATTCCTGGTGATTGGTAGAGGAATAAGGAGCAGCATATCTAGAAGAAAAATCTACAAGTATGGATTGTTCATCATTATCTTCTATCCATTCATCAAAGTTCTGAGCATAGCTTGAAGGGCTATACCTGAAACTACCATGCTGCCTTTGCCCTTGCGATTCAATCACCGACACGCAATCACAGCCTGAAATCATCTTGTTTTTCCCTCCATGCATCATGCATCTCAGATTCTGACCCACCCTTTTGCTTCGTGCCCACGGAACCATCAGTTTCAGGCGTCCCCAGCACGAATCCATTCGCTCCCTCGCTTCTGCCTTGATGGCGCCCACGCTGTCCTGATGAGTTGGTGCTGTTTTCTTCATTGTTCTCAGTTTCTGATGTTCTGTCAGAAGGCTGATTTTCTTCTTCTACCTTTTATTTTCTGCATTTGTTTTCTTGGGATGGGGAATATATGGTTGTGAGTCTTGTAATATCACAGGAGTGTGTGGACACACTACTTTTCTTTTTTTAGTAAGAATTAGAGAAGATATTAAAAGCATAATACGCCAAAGTTAAACCGAAACTCAACAGTATAGCCTCCAAGAACAATATCTAACATCTTCCCTAAAAATACTTCGTAACACTTTTAATAGTCTGACACGTGTACGGTTTTACCCCTTGAATGTTCATTCATCCATTGGGAGAAAGTTATGGACTAACAAGATACTGTTATTTTCTCAATAGTGTTACACGGAGCCGTACAGAAAATCTGTCGCCGTTGCCAAATTACAAACAAATGCTCAAGTAAGTGGTTTACATATATACACTTCACCATGTCAAGTAGTCCATGGTGAGTATCTTCGTCGTGTTTAAAAAACTCAGAGACTGATGAAGTCTCCACAGGAACATCTTCCCTCAACAAATTTATGCAGCATTTTACTATCCCGAACTATGATCGTCCTTCCAGTTGAAATCGACACGAATTTAACAAAATTGTGGCAATCCCTA
>JAULKM010000002.1:5255619-5267523 GCA_032355605.1 Rubia tinctorum
AAGCTACTGGTAATGTTGAGAAGGCCTGTTCCCCGGCATGATGCTACTATTGGCGCCTGGCTCAATATATTTCAGGTTACACCAGCGTTCATTGAAGAACCAGCGTTTATTGAAGAAAGTATAGAGTCGATTACAACCTATCTTCTCGACCCCGTACAGGTAAAATTACGCATACTTCCTTCTGTTATATTATATTACATTAGAAGTTTGTATTTGAAGCTGTTACCCTTTCGTTTTCTTGGTTTTTCTTCTTTTTGTTGTACTGGTATTTAGTTTCTTCTGATTCTTCCGATTTTCAAATTGGAACCGTTTCAGTTTATTATGCATTGTAGATATTTGATTTAATGACTTTTCTTCTTAAGGTTCCGATACTATCAGACTCAGTGTGTTCATTTTCCTTGCCTCTGGCCATTATATTTTGTTCGGTGTTGACGTATTTGTTTTGTGTTCATTCAAATAACTTCTGAAATTTTCACGACGATGTCGGCTTCGTTTTCTTTACTTACTGTAACACTATTGCATCTTTCCATTACTAAGAAACATCCAGCTTTTTAATCACTTAACGCTATAATATTTATGCTAAGTTTGTCATTATTTGAATCATGTTATTAAAGCCTTTCAGAAGTTTGGTTTCCAGTTAACAAACATGTTTAGAAGCTTTTCAAAAGTTTTGTTTGCTGTTAACAAACATGTTCAAATTCAATTATGCTGCATATTAACAATTCAAATAATCTATTCATATTATATCATCAATCTCTGAGATGCTTAACTTTTAAGCACCTGTTGGATTTCATTACACATTATTGACTTATTACGAAACAGATTGTGCTTTGCCTATTCTATGACATGTAATTGGACTTTAGTACGCCTATTATGCATCTATTTTTCTGTGGCATCTCTCAACTTTTGGTGCTTTTATATCTCAGTAGTCATCTGTAGAAAGTCGCGCAATGGTACTCTTAACTGTGTTTTACTCTTTCAGGTTGGTCATCTGAGAGAAGTGTCTAATAAAGAGTATAGGGTTTAGGTTGGTGATTTCTTTCAAAGGTATTGATTTCTTTCGCATCTTTTATGCTATGTCATTATCCTTTATCTGAATTCAGAGAAGTTATAAATTTGCTTTGGGTAGTTTCTATTAGATATGAGAGTTAAAAAAAGAGATTGAAAACGTATTGATTGGAAGTTTTGCATTGTGATTTTGACTATTCCATGTTAAGATTAGAAGGAGGACTCAAACTTTTAAATGCCATCATGTAATGCAATGATACTGATACTGAGTTTATGATCATTTTGATGATGTTATTAAAGGCTTTTAGAGTTTTGGTCTGCACGTCTTTGCTGTAAGAAAAATGTTGAAATGTACTACTACTGCATATCCCCTACAACTAGAAGTTTGAAGTTTTGAACTTTCAGTTGTATCTTGTGTTGCCTTTTATAAAATAAATGCATTTACTTTTACCTTTTTTTAATGACTTCCTTGCTGCAACAGCTAAAAATAACCAATCTTGGGGCATATCATAACTAATTAGTCGCCGAGGGAAATATGTGTTTAAGTATCTTGTCTATGCACATACCTCTTAAGGCTGGTCTGTAAATTGTAATTTCATCGATGGATTCATTTGGAGTGTAATTCATTTTGCCATGATGAAGACATTCGAATCGAATATCGTGGTGGCATTACATTATGTTGTCTACTAGGCGTATCTAGAAAAGATTCAACATTTGAAAGTTCAGTTCTATTGTAATTGTAACTACTTGCCTGCTTTCTCAAAATAGTTTCACTTGGGATGTTATTCTGTCTATCTGTCCCCAATAGTTTTGTAAATTCTACTGCATGATCAAAGTTCTTATAGTTCTGGCTCTATGATTTGTATTCATCGATAATGACTTGCATTTGCCTATTGCAGCTTCTCTGTAGATTGCAGTACCTTCACACGGAAAATATCCCACATCGTGACCTGAAACTCGGAAACCTACTTATCAATATGCTAATTGTGGACTAATGATCTGTTATTTTGGACAGGCAAGAACTGGCAATGACTTAATGTTGTGTGTTTTGTCGTCTGCAAAGGAACATTGAGTGTTATAACAGAAGTTACATTATGTTTTTAGCAGTTTAAATTTAAGAAATATCAGCATATGTTTCGATAAAAAAATACCATTTTTTTCTCAAATTCGATCGCGCGGGCTGGAGACACCTAGTAAATTATTAAACCCTAGGACCGAATCATTTCTTCAGCTTCATACCGAATACTCAGTTTTATGCCCTTCTCGCCGCCTTAACCTTCAGCCGCCTTCCATGGAGTTTCTCGGCGAATCTGAAACCCAACACCCCTACAAAAGTTCTAGAGACGACAATATCGTCCCTGAAATCGAGTTACAAGACCATGTGCCTGATGATGAGGTCGATTCCGGCATGCATACACCGGCGACCACCATGAGGGCCACGTCGTCGATCCGACGAGTGTCATGGCGCCAAAGCACCAACGTTCATTTCAGATCCGGTCCAAGGTTGTACAAAACACCCGATGGAAATACGGCATACGTTGACACGCACTCTTCCGATTCGAACGCGCCTGATGCCGACGAGGAGGAGGGCATTGTCACATCACCGGTGCAACCACCACCCGGCAATGGTGTTTACATTGTGCACAGTGTTAGAGTTGATATGTCAACCGTTCATCCTCTATTACATAAGGTGCTACTAAATTCGTTTCTTTCATACCTGCAACGCAGCATTCCGAGTAAGAATGAAATCTGGAGTTGGGGCATTTGTTTCCCTAAATAAGGTAAAGAAACAGTTGTCATTATTTATAGTTTTGATCCAGCATATGTTGTTTTATATATATAGCATTGGAGTGCATTTTGTGTTCAAAATCTGGAAAAAAAGGTTCTCTGGGCTACACTCTGTTTTCAGAGTTTCACAATTTTCAAAGTTTTGATGTGTTCAGAGTTTTGATGAACCATTGCTGTGATATGTATTGATATGAGTGCATAGTTCATAGTTTTCAGAGTAATGTGTTCATAGTTTTGATCGTGGCTTCATAGTATTGATATGTGCTTTGTTATTATTTATGGGGAAAAAAACTAGGTTCTCTTCATGTTTTGTGGCTTCATAATTTTGAATTTCTTCATCAAAATCTGCAAAATACTTTGTGAACTGATCATGCATCAGGAACTACAGAAAGCACATCGCGTCGAAAACATTTCTACATTAATAATTAATAGGAAGTACGTTTTCTCTTTCTTGTATATGTCCTATAGAAATTGAAATAATAAAATGAGAGTCTTAGATTCCCAAAATATGATTTTGAAGAGTAGCTGGAGAAATTTTTCATTGTAAGAAAATGTTTGCATTTTGATCCTTTTTTGTGTTATGTCTTCTTTTATGCCGTACTGTATATCTTTCTTTCCATAATGATAATGATAATTAGACTCTTAGTTAATGTTAATGATTGTAACATTAAAAAAAATTTGTTGACTGTTTTGAATTTGGTACTGACTGTGGTTTGATATGCCTCTAGACATGATTGGCGGACCTTATTTGTCCATGTCATTGCTGCGGTGGCCAAACATTTTATACACGTAGCAATTATCCAGAAGATATAAAAGTAAGTCTTTTAAACTTCTTTTGTTGTTTTTACATTTACAAACTAAACTAACCTGTTCCATTTTACCTAAATGATATCAAACTGACCTGTGCAGATTTATTTAGGGGAGGGGAAAACCAATCCAAAACAAGGGACATTGAAAATAAAAAATTGCGTGTTGGATTTCATCACCAATGCACAACTAGCCCCCTTCGATAATATAAATAGAGGCATGCACTGATTTTCAGAATGAATGGATCGACTTTCGTCCGGGTGATACCTCTTCCAATTCATGTTTTGTTTTCATTATATATGTTGTATTTATATAGGGGGTTGTGTTGTTCAACCCCCCATACGCGGTTGATTACTGTGATTGGGTGTATGTGTTGCTATTGAATCCGTGCCTTTTAATATGTGATGAATTATCTGGAAGTTAAAAAATCTTCTAATGACTTGTTTGATTGTAGTGCCTTGCCCTGTGATCCATCCGTTGCATGAACCCTGTGCGCTTATATATGACATGTTCCCTCGATAATGATAAAGCATGACACAAGTTGTTAATAAATCTAGCCAAGAAATGATGAAACTTGTTTGTCGTGATATGAGAGATTGATTTATTTACAGCTGGCGATGTTTTTTTTATACTAAGAGCTCCTCTAACATATGCAAGTGAGAGTCTGGGGTGTTGTAGAAGTGGTACGTACCTTTATTGATATCCTTTTGTGTTGCACTGCTGCCCCATACTCAATTATCATAGGGTTGAGCATTAGTGCAATGAAACATTGTCTATTTAAAAATCATTCTCTATGATATAGTTAGGCAAACATTATTCAGATCATTCACCATCTCTTACCTTAAATGTACTTTTTGTTGGCTGCTTTTTCGGCCAAATATTTATCTTCCTATTATGGTTGGATTGTGGCTGGCTTACTTGCCGAATTTTCTCCATTTACATTTGCTAAATTAATATTTGCCGAATCTGTAAAATTTAGACCATGTAAATGAAAGATAAAATTAAACTTAGTTCTTGATTGCATAATGGTTGGATTACAAACATGCTAACAAAACCTAGCCCCATGTTTTTATCAATAACAACAAACTTCTAGACAATCTAACCCATTTGAAGAACCAAAATCAGAACACATGTTGCATTCTACACCATAATTCGTTGGATAAAGTATTCCAGCCCGTTTGCCTTGTTAGCATCTATCAAGTGTTGTTGGCCATCTTTGACTAATTGAGTGTCAACTTCTGTGTTGTTCGGTAATACTCCAGCATGTAGTAGTGCCTCATTCTTCATGTGTGGCAGTTTATAATGATTTGAACCCTTGCATTTCATGAGCTCCACCATCACACATTGTAGAGATAGGAATACTTTGTATAGTATTTGTGGTTGTAGTTCAGCAAAAACATCCTTCAAAGCTTGTATGAGTTGATCTAAAGTTCTGGAATTTGTCTTGTGTTGCAAGGATTGAATGGAATTTAAAAAATCCCAAATTTAAAAAATTCAAATCATGATTGTTTGGTGGCTAAAACCCTAACATATTGTTAAAACCATCTGAACTTGCAATCCTTCTAAAAGAAACATCATCATCACATATGTGTGGCCTTGCATTGTCTTGTCTAATTGTGATATTAGTGCTAGCAAATAGTGGCCACTTCCGTTTGATTGTTGGAACTAATTTCGTCAACATAAACTCTTTGATTACATCCCTATCTATTGACTTGATTGGTTTGATCTCTAAAGTTTCATCTGGCCTATTCTTGCTATCTTTGATTGCTGCCACTTTTTCGCCGAAAGACCAAATTCTGATTTTCCCATCAAACATAATATCCTCTTCATCTGTTATGATAAGCCAATATACGGAACATAGGAATATAATTTTCTTTATGAACCTCGTATTTTGCACCATCCGATGAGGCTCTTCCTCTTCTGGGAGAAAATAGTATCTCTCAACCACTTTTGTTATGTAAAACTATTTCTCATCTATGTGAATAACATGATGCATGTCCATAAAACTTGTTTTTCCTGAACTTGTGTCATGCTTTAAATGAGAAATCAAGTAGAATAACCTGTGAAGTTGATTGATGTATGAGATTCTTGGCTTTATGGCACTTTAGAGGCTGCGAATGACACCCTCTTTGATCCACCGATGAATAGCTGTTGGGCTAACACCCAACGCAGTTGCACACTCTTTGTGTTATGCGCAATTTTAGAGGGACTGGCATTGCAAGCTCCTTTTTGATAAGCACACCTCTTCTTCCTGTATTCCCCTTGTGCTTGGAGCTCAAATTCCTTCGCAGTCATTGACTTTGTTGTGAGTTTTGCAAGGCATTGATACGGCTTACCGTGCAGATCGAGGTATTCCATCGTTGTGCAGCCTCTATGCGTTGTTGTGGGCAATCTTTCCTTGCTGCTGGTGTTGAAAAAGAAAATCACCTATTTCATGGCGTTCCGGGTTTTTCAAGCATCGCGCAACTGCTGATCTTTCATCCATTGCTTCCAGGATGAAGATCAGATGGAAATAACTTCAGTTTTATGCTCAGGTTGTAGATAGAAGAGTATAGTAAATTCTGGTGTGTTTGTGAAGAAGCGATGTTTAGCTTTATGACTTGTAATCTATTCTGGGCTCTACTTTAGTTTCTTTTTATATATACCAGCAGTACCATCAGGGAGAATACATTTTGTGTAATGTTTGAAAAGAAGAGGGAAACTTCCCTCCTTTTCACATAGTGCTTTTGGGGGGGGAATAATTATTATAATTTTGGGGGGCTGAAACCAATCAGTGAACATTAATTTCGCATCTTTCCATCACAAACATAAACTTTATGTCACATCCTACCCATAACATTAATCCAATAAACTAGAGCTAACATGTCATTTCCAACAAAACAGAGAGAGTATATAAAAAAATTATTTCAATAAAGTTTGAGTCTGTCTCTTGAAAGACAATCTTTTCATAAGTCATAGAAATATCAAAGTTTAAACTGCAAATTATAATAAATGATAAAAAAATTGGGCATTAATAGGATCATAAACTTATAACTACTACATGTTTCATAATAAATTTTCAATATTACAACTAAAACCTTTTAACTTTTTATTATTTTAAATAAACCTTGTATTTTCATAAACTTATGGAAAGACGGTATTTCCCAAGACTTTGTCATAAAGTTTGGAGTCCGTCTCTTGAAAGACGGTTTTTCCATAAGTTATGGAAAGACGGTCTTTCCATAAGTTATGGAAAGACCAATGTTTAAAGTGCAAATTAGAAGAATGAAGATAAAATTTTCGGGTTGCATGAATCAGGTTATAAACTGTATAACTACTATACGTTGCATGGTAAAATTTTAATATTGCAACTAATATCTTTTACATTTTATTATTCTAATTAAACATCATCTTTCTACAAGCATATGGAAAGACGGTCTTTCTCAAGTCCTTGCCTACAATTTAGAGTTAAATTATAAACATTTATACATTAAATATTTTTTAAAAAAAATCAAAGTTATATGAATGTTGTTGCAATAAATAAATATGAATATCAAACAACCTCATCAGTTGACATTTACATCATTTATAAACCGACATCATCTAATCGTTAGTCGGTATAAAATAAAACTTTGCCTTCTAAATATCTTACATTTTCTTATTTTGGTAAGAATTGATCAATATTATTTATTCGTTTTACTTTTCATATTTCAAATTCAATTTCACCCGTCCCTCCAACTTTTCATTAATTTTTGTATCAAAACAAATGATGCCGAGGAATCAGAGGGAGTAATTACTCCTACTAATATTAATTTATTTTATGAAAAAGAAGAAGGAGAAGAGAAGGTTAGAAAATTCAGTGCCTGCTGGCAGGAGCTTCCAGCTCTTGTAAATCCAGTTTTCCAGTTTGTGAAGTAATCTTATTTGATGAACTTCAGTTTCAGTTTCATTTTCATCACGTTCTGAATAAATTGAAATCTACAGCTGTCTGGATCTTAGCTGATCTCCATTATTGACTAGTATTACAGTAGCTCGATCTTCTCCAAGTAAGTTTTCTTTTTAAATTTTTTTTATTCGGATTTGGAAGAAGAACCTCGTGTAGTACGCCAGTTTGAGGTTGAAGTTGATGCGTAAATGTCATCGCTTCTGAGGACGCTTCCGCCGTACAACGACCGGAACGGTGGCAGAGGCGGAGCTCAGCCTTCCGTCCACTCGCCGTCGCACCACAACGGTAAAGTCTCGTCTCCGTTTTCTTCTCAGAAAAACACGCGGAAAGGCTACTCCGTTGCGTGGAAGAAATGGCTGGTTAGGTGCTTGATTTTTTTTCCGTAGGGTTTCTCTTAGGTATGGCTCCGTTCGGAGAGGTAGAAGTCCTCGGAGGTCGTGATAAATCCTTCGAGGAGACTATTCTCCCGAGAAAATTAGAAAATGTTGTTGATGATGATTTTGTGGTGGATAAAGTTGAATTAGGAGCTGTTGATGTGAAATATGTGAAAGAGTGGTTTGATTTTGTTCCGAGAAAGCAGTTGATTGTGGTTACGCCGGCTTACAGCGGGGGAGTTCTGGGATGTTGTTTGGATAGGTTAGGGCAGGCTCTCAGGCTGGTGCCACCGCCATTGCTGTGGATTGTGGTGGAGATGAATGTGGCTTCTTTGGAGACGGCGGATATGCTGAGGAATAGCAGGGTTGTGTATAGGCATTTGGTCTGCAAGAAGAACTTGACGGATGGTGGGGGCGTGGGTGTGCATCTGATGAACAAGGCATTGGAGCACATCGAGCATCATAAGCTTGATGGCATTGTTTATTTTGCTGATGCAGATGGTGTTCATTCACTTGAGCTATTTGAAAGTATCAGAGCGATCAGGTAGCTTGAAAACAGTTATGATTTTGATCATGAATTCATGATGATGTTTCAGTGTGTTTTTTATGCTTTTGATTTCTTGCCATTTTAGTAAGTGTTTCTGTTCAAGAAAGCATGTAGTACTAACTTAGGAACTTTCCGTTGTCTCTCTTTTACTATGTTTCGTTTCATGATTACAGTCTTGATGGGATTTTATTGTTCTTGGAGCATTGAATTGAGGCAAATCTGTTTTTATATGGTATCATGGAAGTTGGCTGATTTTAGCATTACCTAACGTTGTTCTTTATAACAGCCGTTTTGGTGCTTGGCCTGTTGGAATGCTGCCTGAAAACAGCAACAAAGTTACATTAGAAGGTCCCGTGTGCAATGGAAGTCAAGTAATTGGATGGCATACAAATGGGAAGAGTAGACGTCGAAGATTCCACATTGACATGTCAGGCTTTGCTTTCAACAGTAGAGTTCTGTGGGATCCAAAGCGATGGCAGCGTCTAATTTCAGATCCTATTCGTCTGTTAGATTTTGCAATCAAGGATCTAATGGTATGCCTAATGCTTAGGAATCCAATTAATGTATCCTCCTTATTTGGTACTGATGCTGTTTGAAAACCAGCAGTTTCTTGAATCTAAACACTACATCATTAATCATTAGTTATTTGGATCTTTACAGGAATCTACATTTGTGGAGCAAGTTGTAGAAGATGAAAGTCAGATGGAAGGCATTCCTCCTGGCTGTTCAAAGATGATGAATTGGCACTCTGATTCTGGAGCTCATGAACTCCTTAATCTAAAGCCCTTGCTGCTTCAGGATATTCTCGATCTGGCTCCCCTAACTAGTTGATGCAAAGTAAGACTATAATCAGCTATTTGTTTCATGGCAATATGTGTTGGATGTATGATTAATGGCTTGCCGGTCCTTTTAAGTGAATGGAGCCTTTGATGATACTTTCTTGAATTAATGGGTGCTTCAGAAACCTTGTGCGGGACAGAGCAATGATGCCTGGTTGTTCGTTGGAAGATACTACTTGAAGCGATAGCGGCTATGTATAATTGTAGATTTTTGGGGTTCTTCATGCCATTTGTTTTGGTAAATAGCTGAAGACTGGGGGATGAAGATATTCTTTCACGGAAGTCCCTTTTCACCGGGTTTTGTTGTCTTTTTTTTTCTCTGTGATCAGGTAGATGTACTAGTTTTGGGGAAAAAAATAAAAGGTAGATGTACCAACTTTGTATACTTCTAATTGATCCGGGCTTACTTTTACTTCAAAAGGAACACATGCATTAGCTAAAACTAAAGTTTATTTCAATGTACAATTTTGCTCATCTGTTAGCAGCTGTAATCCAGCTATGTTAATGGTGGTGTTCTTAAGATTATATGCGATTCTGTTTTCATTTTCCTCGAGCACTTGTCACTACACAAAATTTGAGTTTCTTTCTAATTCGACAAGAGGGTTTCTTCATCTACCATTACAAATGAAAACTGGATGCTATAGAAGTACAGGCTATTTTACACACTGCCCTCTGGGGGAGAGGATGTTCACCACATTTCTGGACTGCAACATCAACCAAGCTTGTCGGGGGCAGGAATACCATATACATTCAATTCCAGATATTGAAAGGAGAAAATTTGGAATACATCGGCATTGTTCAATGCACGGAAGAATTTGCATCACTGGCGTGCAATGGAGGCGCCTCGTGTGACTGCTGCATATTTGCTTCATTTGCAAGGCCGAGCGAAACAAGAGTTGGTCTGTCAAGTTTAAAGTCAGGCAAGGTAAAACTGACAGATTGTAGCAAGCTCAAGCGAAAAGAGAAACTTAAATCTTATACTAGTCGATGCTTCCAAGTCATTTTTAAAAACCCCCCTGACCAAGAAAACAAGTACTCGAGATTCATGAACACCCCTTACCTGGATAAAGAGTTTCTAACACTGGGTTGACTAGCATAGGCAACTAGCGGCCCTCGGAGGTGAGGGTATTTGTTCAGAGCACTTTCAAGCTGCGGGGATGGTAACTGTACATGGACACGAAAAATTATTATAGTTGGCATCTGAAGGATTCCCCTAGAAGTGGAAATGATATCACACATTTATACTTAGCTAACTTTACCTGCAGTAATACACGGAAGGAATGTGGCTGTGTTTGTGATACACACTTCAAAAATCCAACCCACAACTTAGGCATTCTCCACACCTTCCAGAATTCAAGTAAATGCATACATATATTTGTCAGCTGTCAGTTCTAATTTCAGAACAGAGGCGGAAAGCTACTTCCAGCTTCAATACTATTGTCAGAGATGACAATTTGAAAGAACACAAGCAAGAAGAAGCATACCTGTCTACCCACAAGTTTGGACAGCAACTCCATGACCAAGTCAACCTAGATAAGATGTAAAAGATGCTATTAGCAAGTAGAAACACCGAACACGATTTCTGCAAGATAGGTTCAACATCAGAGCAAGATTATTGGCATCAATCAAGCAGATTTATGATGTAATTGCCAGTAAATGTCCATTAAATCCAAGTACTCTGCTCCTTTTCTTGGAAGGGAAAAAAAAACCCACACCTTTAGCTTAAAAGCAGGCAGAGGAAACATAATGCTTAAAGCTGGAGTTGGAGTTGGAGACAGTGGCTACTTTCTACACTCAAAGAATGCTGCAAGAGCCCTGGCTTATTAACTTAGATTTTTCTTCCTTCATATTATTTTTAAAAAATAACCACCATGGTCATCATGTTTTCAAGTTTGAAAAACTAATATGATATGAGCATAAATAATATTCAACCTATCCCCAAGTCTGCGTAGCTCTAAAATTAACAGGAACACAACCTAAGATTAGGGAATATTGACAGAAGCAGAAATAACTAACCCTAGGCCAGCCCAGATGTCGTTTGCTTACTAGTATTTGGAAGAGAAATAAAACCTTGGAATCATAATTATGCAAATATTATTCGTCGTGTCATACTAGGGATGTAATGACCTACTTTTTCTTTATTACATTCAAGAATTCCCCGTCTTTTTCGGAAATTACAACACCAAACCCCAGACAATCAGAATTTCCCAGTTAAATGGATTGGTATGTCAATGTTTAACAATTAACACATATTCCACTCGAAGAGCATGACTCTTACCAGGGCAGGAAAAGCATCAGTTGTCTGAATCACAGTTCTCATGAACAGCAGTGGTAGAGGAGTTTGATCCACCTACAAGGATAACAGCAAAAGTGAAAAAGGAGACTAAGTGAATGATATGTACTCATAAAAATAAACATGTTCATACCATTTGATTTAAAGCCTTTGACATGACCTGTTGTGTGAATACTGTGCGCTGTTCAAAACATACTGAGCAAGCATCCGTAATCTGAAGCATGAAAAGTAAAGCAGCATAAGATGCAGAGTTAAGTTTTAACCATGGCCAATCATCAGAGAACCGGGGGGGGGGGGGGGGGGGGGGGGGGGGGGGCGGGGCG
>JAULKM010000002.1:5330851-5344666 GCA_032355605.1 Rubia tinctorum
CAATCATAATATTATTTTGGAGATTATTTTCTCTCTGGTGGATTCCACAACCAAAACCTAGGGTTTGTGCTTGCAGATCTTAATTGTTCTTCAAGATTCGTGCTTGCGAATCTCTTTGATTTTCTGACTGCGTCACAACTTTATATAGAATAAATTAATTGTATATACAATATAAGTTTAATTGTGGATGATGCGCCCCCAAACCGTAGCCGCCGTATACATTGTTCGTCCTTTCGAAACCTGCAAGACAAAGCTCCCGGTGTGGTCCGGGGGGAAGAGTCTCTGACGCTTAAATCATAAAGAGTGTTTATCAAATTAGGAATGAATAGTTGAGTATATAGTGTTACCTTTCTTATTTGTATAAGAAGGTTGATAGGGCAACTCTTTTGTTTGCTTGTGCTGTAAGCACTGAACATTTCCCTGGGTCGGCCCAATGGTTATTACCCAAAGGTTATTACATTGTGTATGAAATAGGGTAGGTTGGACCGGTTATGCTAGGTATTTGGGGCCCAACATAAATACGCATTATCAATAAGCCCTTAGAAAGTTGAGGGTTTGAACCTTGGACTCATCCTATGTTTCCATTTTCGACTATGGAGTTTCCTCCGACGAGTTTGCTGCTTTGACCTTTGATATGGCTGCTTTGAACTCATTGATGATTGATGGACACGGGGGATAATTTCCAAGTCCCTCGAGGGTCTGAGGGTTCATCACGGGGGTCGACATGGGATCTTTTGAATCGGCTTTAGGTCCGACCTTTGAATAGGCTCATTTGTGAAAGGTTCGATCTTCAGCTTTTTACTTTTAATTAAGGACTCAGGGATATGAATTCTCCCCCAAATTTGTCTATTTACATGGGGCCTTTGGGCTTCAACAACAAGGAATATGAAGCTGTGATCTCCTATTTCCGAGAGGGCTTCAGCTAGAGAAGTGGAAAGGTCACGAGTGAAGTTCGCGTCAAATTCTACGCCTGCCACTTTTCCCATTGATTTCGGAAATCTTTTGCCCACATGACCCATTATCCCGTGTTTTTCCTTGATGCTTGGTGGCACGAGACAATCATTTCTTTTCTTTTTCATCTTCTATAAATATAGCCTCCGAGGGCTTTTACTCATTTTCACTCAGATTTCCCAAGTCTTCTTCTTCTTAAGACTTCCGTCGTTTCCCAGAGAATTCCAGCCAGTCAGCTCCATTCGATTCATCCTAGCCACTTTTCACCAGTAAGTTTCATTCTTGCCTTCTTGTTAGCATCTTTTTGTTTTCTTTTTCATTTCCCAATGTCGCAAACAACCAAGGGAGGGCAAGGGGCCATCCCGACATATTTTCCGGCCATCCTTGCTACTGGCAAAGTTGAAAACTCTCATTTTCAGGGGTTAGACGTTGTTCCTTCATCAACCGCCGGTTGTAATTCATCTACCAGGGAACTAGGGAGGTCATTCCAGAAGGCGAAACCCCCAAGTCCCCTAGGGTAAGAAGGTGCGCTATTTATGAGTGTCACTTTAGGTTTGAGCTCTGTTTTCCCCTTCCCCCATCCTCTCTCGGCTTCTTGAGGAGAACCAGATCAATTTTTCCCAACTCCATTCGAACGTCATACTTTATGTTATGACGTTCATGACTTAGTGTGCAAACCTAGGGATTGTCCCCAACTACGAACTATTTAGGTCCCTCACTACCTTTCTCGTAGCAAGGACATGTGGCATAATGGTGCGGCAATAAAAGGGATTCTAAATCTTAGCAATAGGTTCTCAGATCACCCCATTATGATTTCTTCGAATTGCCGGGATTGGCATAAGCCTCCAATTTACACCTTCGACAGTGAGGCTGAGTGTTATTATGTTTTGAGGTGGAACTCGAAACCCAGGTTCAAGAGAATTTCAAACTATTTCGCTCCAATATTTTTGATCTCGGATACGGATAGGTTTTTAGGTGAGTCCCTAGACATAGCTACCTATGGGGAAAATGTGTCGGGTTACTCTTGGCCGCCAGAGGTTTACGAGAAGTGGTTGTATGGCCAAGACCTGGTTTTTATTAATCCACCCCTTCCCGACTTCCAGAAGGTCCCTTCTGGTGAGAAGAAGAAGAAGAGAAAGGAGGGTAAGGGCAGAAAACCCAAGAGGGGCAAGAAAAGGGGCCCTCCGGCTTCAGAGGCGGGGCTTCCAAAAAGCCAAAAATGGTTTCACCGTCTGGGCCTTTGGAGCCCTTAGAGCCTACCTTAGCTGAAGATCAGAGAGTCATCGAGGTCATGGAGGCTTATCTTAAAAATCCCCCACTGGACGAAGGTGTTTGCGGCGCTTCAGTTTTTGTGATTATTTTACTAACGGCCCCCAATTTTTTTCTCTAGTGGCCTACTGCGGCGAGTTCGTTAATGTTGAATCTGACAAGGAAGAGGTCCCTTTTGAATAGCTTCTTAGGAGCCCTCCTTCAATGTTTCCGAATATGGAACAGGACGGGGTGCGGCAACCAGCAACAAGAGAGATTGCGAGGGTTCTTCGAGCTGTGGCCCTAGTTCCCAGAGGTAGAAAACAGATGACGGGGCTCAGTTTCAGTTTCAGTTCCCCGCTAACTCCCCAGTTGATCTTACCTCGGGAGTAGTTGGCCCTGTCTCCTTGGGCTTGGTGAAGCCCTCTCTTGTCGAGTTTCCTAGGGTTGCAGCCACCATGGGGCTCTTGACTCTGTCCTTCGAGATTTCCTGGCTAAAGTTTGCTTGGCCAAAGATTCTGACACTATTGCTGCCGAAGCAATGGAGCTTCAGCATAAGCTAGAAAGTGCTAACTTTGAGCACGAGAAGGAGCTGAAGGAGCTTCGAGAAAAGCTAGCGGAGTCAGATGGGCTTAAGCAGAAACTAGTGGAGGCAGAAGAATCTATTGAGGCCTTGTCCAGCGAGAATACTTGGTTGAAGGACCTTTGCTTTATTGAGCAGCAGGCCTCCCTTTTCAAGGCTTACACCAACAAGTTGGTGAAGACCCAGGTGTTCCGGGATTTCTTCTCTTTCTTGTTTAGGACCTGCATGGGTTTGGCTAAGAATGCCCTTGCCACTTCTCTAAGCAATGAGCTTCCTGCTGAGTATGCCACCATGTTGGAGGTACACAAGAACGGCATGCGGTCTTTGCAGCATGACCACCTTTGGTGGAAGTCCATCCAAGATGGTGGCATCAAGTTTCTCTTGTTCAAACACTTCAAAGCCTATGGTAGGTTCTTCAAGAGCGGAGGAGATTCGTGATCTCAGCGAGGACGAGGATGAGGAGTGAAAGGATCAGGACCCTCTAACCCGATCAAAGATCAAACTCAGGCCCTCTACTTTGAGCACCCCCAGATGGATCAATCGGGACGTAGCTTAGGAGGAAATGTATGTATTTTAGTTGTTCTAGATATTTTTGTACCTCCTATATTTTGAACCTACGATTAATGAAATTTTCTTTCTTGTTTTTGTCAAATTTTGTAGACATTATCCTTGGTTCCTTATTGCCCCCATACACTAAGAGGAACCAAGGATGAAGAAGTGGTATCACAAAGTCAAAGAGTGGGCCTGGGACCATCGAATAGCCTTTGGGTGGTATTGGTGTCGATCCCTCCATCTCGAAGAGGAACTCCAAGCTGTTAAGGAAGAGTTGGTGTCATAGCGGAGTGGCCGGTACCAAAATTAGGGTCTACTTGGCTAGCTAAACTGTCTAATGGGGGGAGTTGGCCTTGTGGAGAGGTGGCCAACACGAGACCCAAAAGGGTCTGCTTGATGAGTTAAGTCGATTAAGGGAGGAGAATGATCTCTTAGCTGCTGCCCGTAATGGGCTATCAGAAGAAAACAAGCTTCTCCTCCACCGACATAGCTAACTCCTGACCGAGATGACCACCGATGCAGGATTTAGCTTGACTCAAGAATGTTTGAATGCAGCTAAGGCATTTAAGTCATCTGGGTCTTCTTCAAGCACCTAGTCGTCCATGGCTCATCATTATTTCGAAGCCTAAAAATATCTTGCAGATACCAGGTCCCTTTAGAACATCGTTCAGGAGACCACCTCCGAGCTTGAGGGTTGGAAAAAGACGATCCAGGCACTTCAAGCCCGAGTTGAACATTTAGAAAGGCCATTTAGCCAGAATGAGCATTTGTGCTTAGTTGCTTATAAAGAACAAAATCGGCTCGAAGAGGATGCCAAGGAGCACCAGAGCACTTTCAAGGCTTACGAGGATAGCATTCGAACCTACTACCTTTAGCTCGGGATAGTGGTGCCTACTCTCATTGATGACATCGAGCCATATCTTCAGGAAAGTACGGAGAAGCTTATGATGAGGCTGAAGGATATAAGGGGTAATAATCAAGGGCCTTAAGTTCTCGAGGCCCTACTAAAAAGAAATTTAAAGTAAAGAAGAAATGTGTAGCTTTGTGCTCCCAAGGTTCACGTTCTTTAGGACCCCGTACCAGGAGCGGATCTGTATTCTCCAGCTTAGGTCCACGGGTGGACCAGGAAGGGGGGTCATCCTCCGGCCCCCCACTCAGCCAGCCAGCTCTTCATAAGGGATACGATCCCTCCCAGATTGTGCTAGGTTTGCACCAGCTCAGAGATAGCATTGTCCGACTAAAATTGACCGTGATGGTACTCCAAGCAATATACAAGAAGACTCCTCCAGCAGAGCAATTGAGATAGTTGAGGAGGACGAAGATCCCGAGGACATTCCCCTCTCTCGGAGGCCTAGAAACTTAGTTAGCGAACCATCAAGCTTGTCCCAGGTGCGAGGGGCAGCCGATCCAGATGGGGAGGCACCAAATATGATGAAGTATTTCTTGACGGTCATAGCCCCTGTCAAATCCGAGGTCATGGAGGACCCTTTCATCCCATTTAGGGATCTATTTTCCCCTTAGTAAATACTCTGTTTTTTTGTACTGTTATGTTGTATCATTTATCGATGTATGCGGGGGTTCTACTCCCTTAATTTTAAGCTATTTAGGGCCTTTTGTAAGTTTGACTAAAAATAAAGTTTAAGTCTTTTACTTGTATTTTTATTCCAGGTATTTTATGCAAGAGGTGATTTCGACCCCGAGCGTTCCTCAAGGGTTTTCGTCCCTTGGGCGCTCTTATGTTTGAAGGAAATTTTGACCCTGAATTATTGACTGGGCACGAAGGTCCTTTGAGTTCTTGAAACTCCATGTTCAGGAGAGATAGGGATTTACACCTCATTGAATTATTGTGTGTTCCAATACTTATCTAGAGATTGGAATGCTTTCGAAGAAACACACTTTGATAGAAAGTTAATTGAAACTGGAAACCTTCATCGACTAACAGGAAGTGCTTTCGTTGAGAGTGTTTCTTGGCCTATAACTATTTTTGGGTGAGCTAATCCCTAGCCTTACCAAATCTACTAAGATCTAGGAGAGTAGTACCTCCTAAGGTTCGAGACATTCCATCTTCACGGAATCTACTCTCCTAGGAGTATTTCTAGCACATAGATGCCTCTCGGGTATGCTTCGATGATTCGGTGGGGTTCTTGCTTATGGAAAACCTTTGAAAGATGGGCAGCTTTATCTCAGAGAGGATTACCACTTCCGATCCGTAGACCATGCTATATGGAGTTTTTCCCGTGGAAGAGGATTCTTTCATTCGATAAAACTAAAGCACGATGGGAATTATTTTATCCAACTACCTCTAGCCCCTTCAAGCCTTGTCTTGATGCCATTGACAATGGTTCAGTTTGTAACTTCCACCTGCCCGCTGGCTTGAGGGTGGTACACGCTGGCGACCTTCTAGCATTTTTTGTATTCCTTACTAACAAACTGGGTTCCATTGTCAGTTATGATGGTTCTAGGGATCCCAAAGTGACAAATAATGTTTTTCTAGCAGAACCCAATCACCTCCCTCCTTTTTATGTAGGATAGGGATTCGGCCTCGACCCACTTTGTGAAGTAATCTACAACCATGATTAGATATAGAAAATATCCCGGGGCTTCTGGGAAGGGGCCGACAAGGTTAATCCCCCATTTGTTAAATGGCCACGAGCTATTTATATTCATAATTTCTTCTTGGGGAACATGGGTGATTGGTGCATGTGGCTGACATTGCTGGTAAGATTGGATCTGTGTGTTAATCTCATCGAACATTTTGGGCTAGTAATACCCTGCTAGAAGGAGTTTTTTGGTAATCGTTCTAGCTCCTTGGTGACTCCCGCATACTTCCTCGTAAGTCTCGCAGATTAAGTAGTCAGCTTCATGGGGGAAACTCATCAAAGAAGTGGTTGCAGGTAACCTCGTCGATAGAGCACATCTTCGTGGATTACATACTGGGGAGCTTTTACTCTAACCTTGCTCACTTCGACAGCTCATTCCAGAAAGGTACCGTTTCAAAGGTATCTTAAGATTGGTGTTATCCATGAAGTTTCTTCTTACACCATCATTACTGGTGTTTTTTTTGTTGAAGTTTCATTTTCTCAGCATCTCCACCATCAAGCGCCCCTGCGACTGTAAGTCTAAGTTTCACGAAGCCAGCTTTCTTAAAGCATCAGACTTGTTGTTCATTTCTCGAGGGACTTGAATCAAGGTGTAATGGTTGAAATACTAAAGGAGGGGATGAACCACCTCCAAATAACGTTGTAAGCTTCTTTATCTAGCCTCGTATTCCCCTTTGACTTGTTGGACCACAATTTGGGAATCGCTATAGATTTCTAGACTCTGAACCCCTAAATCTTTAGCGAGTCGAAGCCCAGTGATTAATGCTTCGTACTCCGCTTCATTTTTTGTGGCCTTGAATTCAAAATGTAGAGCGTAGGGATAATATTTTTCATCGGGGCTTGTGAGTAGAAACCCTATGCCGCTCCCTCCAGAGTGGGAAGACCCGTCAACATATAACTGCCACATTTCCTCGAACTCTTCGTCCTTCTCAATTGGAATCAGCTCAGTAGTTTCAACAATGAAATCTTCTAGGGCTTGAACCTTGATGGGTGTTCTTGGGCAGAACTGAATATTACGTTCGCCGAGTTCGATTGCCCATTTCATCATTTGCCTTGATGCATCCGGTTTAAGGAGCACCTATATGATTGGGTGACTTGTGAGGAGGATGATTTTATGGCTTTGAAAATACGACCGGAGGCATCTTGCGGTGTGGACCAGAGCCATGAATAGTTTTTTAAGGGCGATGTACCGCATTTCAGGGCCATGTAATACCATACTCACGAAGTAGATGTGGTGCTGCATTTTTTCCTTTTCTTTCACAAGGACCGCGCTTATTGCCAGGGGGTAGGACTAAATGTATAGGTACAAATATTCCCCCTTTTGCGGCTTCATGAGGGTGGACAAGCTTCACAAATGTTGTTTTAAATCTCTAAAAGCCTGATCACACTTCTGCGTTCATTCAAATTTTTTGGCCTTTCGAAGCACCTCGAAGAATGGCAAATGTTTTTCAGCACCTTTAGAGAGGAATCGACTGAGTTTCGCCAGTGATTCTGTAAGCTTCTAGACATCCTTGATGGTTCAAGGGAGCTTCATGTTGATCAGAGCCTCTACCTTTTCTGGGTTTAGGTCAATCCCCCATTCCAAGACCATGAACCCTAAGAACTTTCTTACCCTACTCCGATCACATACTTAGCTAGATTTAGCTTCAGGTTCGTACTTTGCAGTCTTCGAAAGGTTTCTTCAAGATCTAACAGGAATTGATCTTAGTTCTTGCTTTTGACTACCATATCATCCACGTATATCTCCATGTTTCTGCCTATCTGCTTCTCGAAGAGCTTGTCGACCAACCTTTGGTAGGTTACCCCTGCGTTTTTAGGCCGAATGACATCTTCTTATAACAAAATATCCCCACGTCTGTGATGAATGGTGTTTTATGCTTATCCTCCTCTGCTATAAGTATCTAGTGATAGCCTTTGTGGGCATTGAAGAAAGCTAGGACCTCGAATCTTGCTATGCCTTCGACCAACATATCGATGAAGGGTAGGGGGTAGCTTTATTTTGGACAAATTTTGTTCCAGTCGGTAAATTTAATGCACATTCGCCAAGTTCCGTCATGCTTTGGGACCATGATGGGTTTGCTAGCCATTCGGGGTAGAACATTTCTTCGATAACCTTTGCTTTCAGAAGTTTATGAACTTCCTCCTTTATGGCCTCAGCTCTTTCAGGGGAAAACAACCTTCTCTTTTTCTTGATAGGCTTTTGAGAGAGATCAACGTTCATCCTATCAACCATCAATTGCTTGGGCACTCCTGTGAGGTCAGTCGTACTCCATGAAAATACATCCGCATAGTCATCATGGAGATGTTTCAGTTTTTTTCTTGTTGCGGGTTGTATTTTTTTCCTAAGGTCACCGTTCCTTGTGATCAAACAGCTAGCAGTTCAGTGTCTGTGAGTCTGACCTCTCCGTTAATTGAAGCCACTTTGTCTCCCTTTCTTGCTTATTTTAGGGTGATTTCCAAACATCTTCTAGTTGCGGGCTGATCCCCCTGACCAAAGCTACCTTTTTTTGTGGGAATTTCATCTTTAGGTGGTAGGGAGACCATATGGCTCAGGCCTGGCACACCCAGGGCCTTCCCAGTATCAAATTATAGGGAGGGTATACATCGATCATGGCAAAGCTGCAATCGACAATCACTTATTTGTCGCCATCTGATACCCTAACTGGGAGGTTTACGACTCCCGGAGGGAGCACCATCTTCCCAGTAAAGCCAGATAGGGGCGAAGCAGTTCTCCTCAAACTTTCACGCCCTAGCCCTCACTGATTGAAGGAGTTTGCGAACATCACTTCTACTACACTGCCATCTTCTTCGAGCAACATTTTAACACAACAATCTCCGATTATGGCATGGATCACCATCAGATCTGTATGAGAGGTGGTTCTACTGGGTATCGAGTCTGCTTCCGAGAAAGTTATGGCTTCCTTTGGTTTAAGTCTTTTTTTGGCTGGGTTCTCTAGGGGGCATATAACGAGATTGGGCTTTGATGATGGTGTTTGAGAACCGGTCATTCACCACCCCATTAATAAAATTGATTACCCCGTTGGCCTTATTGTCTCAATTCCTGTCTGGCCGAGCAACTGGTCGGGTCTTCCATTCTCTCTTGGCTGATTTTTGGCTCGATCCTCATTGTTCCCTTGTTATTCAAGACCGCCTTTGTCGGATCCTTTTTTAAGGGTTTCCAGTTGCGGCGCCCCCCTTTCCTTTTTGAGGAACCTCCCCCCTTTAGGCCTTCGACTCAATCTAGGAGTAAACCTTCTTTTGCACACATGTCAATTTCTTTTTTTAGATGGATGCATTCATTCGTATCATGCCCACGCTGTTTGTGGTGATTGAAGAACTTAGGTGAATCCATTTTTCTTAGGAAGTCTTTTTATGGAGGGGGAGCACGAAATAACCCTTTATGGAAGGAATGTATTTCCATTTGTGACTTAGACAGGGGGATGTATCCTTCGATCCCTTGTTCGGAGCCTCCGACCTCTTTGTTTTTGACTCTGAGGCCTTAAAACTCTTCTCGCACCACCTATCCCCCTCTCTTTTCCGCTTCGTAGCCTCTTCAATTTTTTGAGTACTATTCCACGATTTCTTGTAGCTGCTGTAAGGATTCTGGTGTCTTTAAGACTAGCTTTTTGTACAGTTCCAGGTTAGATCTTTCGTTCATGCAGCCCAGGATTACCCCATGCTTGGTACGATTGATCACACCGAGTTCTCATCCACATATCGATGGTAGAATGCCTCCGTTGACTCGCCAGGCAGCTGCTTGCTTTGGTAGAGCTCAATCAAGGTTTTGGTAAACCTTTTCTTTTGGAAAAAATTGGCTTAGTATGGTTGTTCCGAAGTCCTTGTAGGAATGCAGCGACCCCTTGCCCAATTTGTTGAACAACTCTTGAGCTTTTCCTCAAAGGTAGCTCCCTACCAACTTGCACGTCAGTTGTTCGTTGAAATCCCTCGAGTTCATCAAACTAAGGAAGGTCTGTATGAAGTCACGGGGGTCTGTGTCTCCGCTGTATGTGGGGGAGCTCCTCATGTGGTTTTATATTACTAGGCCATCGAGTCTCTATGATCATCAAACTGAAAGGAGAGGCTGCGACTTGGCCTGAAGACCCAATCGGCCTATCCAATTCTATTGTGAGTGTGTCACTCGACTTGCCTCCCATTCACATATCTCCGTAATGACTTGACAGAAGAGAAGCATCTACACTAGGATCTGGTACTGGAAATTCAAAGCCATATATCCCAGCCACGGTTCCCCTATGGTGGAGTTGTGGTGCCGCTACTGCCCCTAGTCATAAGGATTGTACTCAGGTCGGGGCCCTGGATGCATTTGACTTTCGTAGCCGGGGTAGTGCCCCGCTGGCTAGGTTACTGGGCGAGGTATCATCTGATTCAGCATATGAGGAGTTAATACATGCATCGAATATGAAAATGTCTTACCCAACCTAGGAAACGTTGGTTGAGGTTGATCTGGGACACCCATTTCTATATTCGCTGGGTAGGATGCCCTCGGGGTAGCCTTGAGTTGGAACCTTGGCTGCACTGTTAGGGGCACTGAAGGTGGGAGCGCTACCGGCTACTGGATCATTCTCTGGTAGAGCACCGGGGGTCCCATCTGGTAACCAGCAGATTGAAGGGTTTGAGCCAGTTGTGTCAGATCTTGCTAGGATAAAGGGAGCGCACTATTCGTGCCTTGAGCGGTTCAAGCAACACCTGTTTTCGCTTCCATATGCGAATCTGCCGAAACCTCCGTGAATTGTTGTTCGTCTCCTCATTGCTGGTACGCTTGGCTTTGTGAGGCAGGAATTTTGAAGCCCTCTGCCCAGGGCTTAGAGCTAACCTCCATTAGCCTCGAGGGCATGACAACCTCAATCTGTGACCCCTCGGGAATTTCCATCTATGGGATCCGTTCTCCGATTGACACCGGGGGTCTGTTCCTGGCACTTGAGGGTGCTATGGGGTCGGAGTGCATTTTCTTGTCCCCCCTTTCTTCTCCAATAAGAATATTGAACTTTTTCGCTGGCGTCCAAAGCTCTACTTCTTATTCGTTCACTTCTACGCAATGTGGTTGTTGTAGAAGCGGACATGAACAATGGATTTCGTAGATCTGACTAACGTTCCCACAGAGCATGCCAACTTGATGCGCACCCAAACCGTAGCCACCGTATCCACCGTTCGTCCAATCGAACCTGCTAGACAAAACCCTCGGTTTGGTCAGGGGGGAAGGGTCTCCAACGCTTATGTCAAAATTAGTGTATCAAATTAGAAATAAATAGTTGAGTATGCAATGTTACATTTCTTCTTTATGTAGGAAGGTAGATAGGGCAACTCTTTTGTTTGCTTGTGCTGCAAGTACTGAACTCTTCCATGAACTGGCCCAATGATTATTACCCAATGGTTATTACATTGTGTATGAAATATGGTAACTTGGGCCGGTTATGCTGGGTATTTGGTGCCCAACATAAATACGCATTATCAGTGGACAATGGACATATATTTTTATTGTTTAGTCTGTACTTTATACATACTTTTGAGCGATAAGTAACAATGCAAGCGAGGATGGGTGAAACTTACCTTCTTATATATATATAAGATTATATGTTACCTTTACATCATGCCATTGACTAACTATTATAATAGAACTCAATTTACAATGTTAAGACCTGTCGTTATATGAGTAGTATTAATTCATTTTATGATTGAAAAGGCATAAATTTAATAAATAGATTTGACATAAAATATGTGATTCAACTTTCAGAAGAGAGGAGGAACTATAACTTATCCAACTTTAACATGCATAAAATGACTTTTGTTATATTTAATTTCAAAAGATATATCATCATCTACGTTTTTAACTAAGTATACTATTTTCCTTGTTTAATTTCAAACTTAGTATACTTTTTTCCTTCTTTCATTTCAAACTACACACTTCAACTTTCACCAATTAACTTGAAAAATATTAATCCTTAATATCTTTCATTAAAAGTAACTAAAATTTGTAAAAAGTTGAAATTTTGAAAATGTATGTTGAATCTGACAAGCCATTACACTATAATATTTATACTTATACTCTAATTCAATTCATGGTCAAAGTTACTAAGATATTTTGACTATATGAATAGATAAATTGTAGATTGAAACGAGATGGAATGCGTAATTGAGTTACTCCCCCTGATTTGTTATTTATGACACATTTAATATAAATGAATATTTTTTTTATTTGACACTCTTTTCATTTTTGGAAAGATTCTTTCAATTTCATCCACGCATTCTACTTTTTACTTTCTACATTCAATTTCATCCATTCATTTTTTTCACCTAAATCCAAACATATAAAGTTATGGTGTCATAAATAGAAAAACAGAGAGTACTATATAAATAAAAATAGTAAACTAATTTTAATTTAGTGAATACTTTAAAGTATATGGAGGAAGTACTCCCTATTTTTTTACAAGACAGTAGGCTAGGTGTGATGGAGCCTGGCTCAGCAATTACTGAGTTCGATGCCATATTTTCTTGGTCTCAGCGTGCACAGCTTGCAATTTTCTAGGTTTGTTAAATGCACTACAATTCTCTTAAGCCATGCATTAATTGGCAATTAAGGATGACTAAAAGATTACTCTATCTGTCTGCTCTTTTAAATTGAATAATTCAAGAGAATTTCACGTTACTAGATCATACCGATCTCTCAGTCTCATATCTATTTGCACAATAATTATTATTGTGCTATTGATGAAACATATTTTACAGTTCATATGTTTATCTACGTATAATAGCGGTAAATAAAAGTTTAATATTTTAAAAATTACTTGTTATAACATATTAAACAATATCATATGAGGTAATATTGTTATTCATATATCTATTCAAAAATGTGATCAAATTTTGATAGAGAATAATATAAAAAAAATAACAGTGCAATTTCAGTTGGGACATTGGAAGTAGTATTAATTATTTCCGTTCCATTTTAACCTTTTTATTTTGACCTTTTCTAGATTAAATAAAAGAATGTACTGTTAACCATAAATATTTATTAATGTAAATTAGAATAATGTTATATGAGATCTTGCTATATTCGTCAAAACATATAATACTTTAATTTTACTTTTTATACTTTTAATCATACGTTTAAGAATATTAACACTCAAATTTATATGAAGTATTTAAATCATAAAAATTCAGGTGAAATTTAAAAGAAAAAATGGGACATGCGATTTTTTTAATATTCATATAAAATATTTAAGAATTCATAGAATATAAATGGATGAATACCAAATACGGGATAGTCAATTGCTGAACTATATTTATTTACATATTTTGATATGTTCATTTCTTAATTCAAACATCATAAAAATGAAAATTCATTATCTTAGTACTATGTTGAATAAAAAATTACTACTATGTTCCTATTTTTTTTAAAAAAAGTTACTCTCATATGATGGAGCACCTTTTTTTCTCTCACATGGTAATTATGCTATATTATACTCCCTCTGTTTTATCTTGGCTCCCTTTTATTTTTTATTTGGTTTTTTTTAACAATGACGCATTCCCTTTTTAGCAAAATTTAGGTTATTTTCATCCATCCAATTTACTTTTTACTTTCTCAATACAATCTCCTTAATTCATTTTACTTTTCTTAATAATTTATCCTTTTATTTAGGGACAATCTTAAGAAATCATACGGATTACGTGGATATTATAGATGATAATTCTTTGTTTACACTCAATTGTGGGTTGTGATGTATAATGATAATTGGTTGTCTTATAATTGTGCTGGTCTACGTACCCTGAGGCCATGATTACCTTTGGAGTGGCGTCTTACCAATTAACAATGATTGTTGTAAAATGATTAGCCTTTCTATTTAATACCCCGTTTAGTTGGATGTGACA
>JAULKM010000002.1:5385129-5398467 GCA_032355605.1 Rubia tinctorum
ATTGGAGCTGAATGAGTTGAGAAGAACTGAAAAAAGTTTATTCAGATTATTGGAGATGAAATAAGCTGAACTGGACAGGGCCTTAGTTATTAAATATATATTTTTGTTAAAATTGATAATTTGACAGTTAAGAAGCACTAATTAGGTGCATTATGAATGCCCTTAAGTAGCTACTACTTTTTTTTCTAAGCAAAACAACTAATATTAGAAAGCTACTTATTATTTTTTATCCTTTTACTGATATTTCTTAAACAAGAGTAACGGAATGTTGATCTAAAATAAACTCTTTAAATATTTATGCCCTCCAAAAAAGTTTATTTTTAAATTGCCAACTCTTTAAATGATGATATAACATTTGAGAAACACTTCTCACGTTTTTTCTAATGATGGTATATGGGCGGATGGATTGAAAATGTGTCGGGTAATATGGGCAATTAAAAATATGGACATGAACCGTTTCGACTCTTTTTAAATTTGTTAAAAAATGGATCGCGTTGAAACACGCTCTACCTGCAGATTGAAAACCATTCAAAGTGTTTCAACTCATATATTGATCTATATGAATACACCCGCATATCTAACCCATGGATCTATCCATTTTACTAACTCGCAAACTCAATATGTCTATTCTATTATGTATTTGACCCGTTACCATTTTACCTACTTCATAATCAAATTTAAAAATAGACGACTCGCTTAACCCGACATATCACGAGTTCATTTATCCCTGATTTCTTCCACGGTGGATGCTATAACTTAGGAAATTAGTAACAAGCACAAATAAAAGAAACAAGGGTGGAGAGTTTTGGGTATCCGTTTTCCGATGGCCACAGAAAGCGCGCTAGTTATTTATCGCCGCCGCAGACAAAATCCAAAGCCCGTGATCCATTTGTCGGTGTGGTAAATGCCGGTGTACATACTTAAAGACGGAAGACTTCTCAGAAATTGTGCATTGCCTCGTTTCCGTTCACATTTTGCATCTTTCCTATTGCCATCTTTTTGGGATTCTTCATTTTCTGTGCATGCATGCTCATTTTATATTATCGTCCTTGTCAACGTTGTGTTTTGTGTGTTTCCACTTACCCATTAACTGGGATTAAATTAAAACACCTCAAAAGATGCAGCGATGTGTCATCTTTGTAAACATCTCCATCTAATCTAATCATATTCTCCCTCCCTCTCACCTTAAACTGCATGAAATCTTTTTTTACGATTTTTAAGAAACATGTTTGACCGTTAATATGCTTAACTACGTAAAATAACAACAAATAAAAAAGTTAATATTTAGAAACTACTTAATGCGACGAATTCAACAATATCAAATATGATAATATTATTGTTTATATATTTATTCAAATACGTGGTCAAAGTTTGACAGTGTTGACTTGTCAAATAGTAAAATTGCAGCTTAACCCTGGACAGAGGGAGTATAGTAATAGTATATACAAACAGTGGCGGAACCAGGACAAAATTTGAAGGGGGTGAACTATACAGGCATCTCCAGGACGGACAAATTCCTTTTCTGGACAGAACCCTTTTTAATTTTGAGTCGGGGCGGATAAAGACATGAAAAGTATCCCTCCCTCATTTCACCGCAGTTTACCGGGGCGGCCGGCCCGACTCGCCCCGATGTAGTTCCGCCAGTGTATACAAATAATACACTATTACAACTAATCTATAAATATCTCACATAAAAATATTATTAGTTGTATATTATTTAAATTTTATAATTAAATATACTTTGAAAATAATGGAAAAAATAATGGTGTCAGTGTTAGAAAACTAAAAGGAGTATAAAGTATAAACTACTAATGTTGCATGCGTGACAACCAAAATGCAGCACAAGCTAAAGTGTTTCACCTACAGATCAATAGAACAAGAGTTTGAATGATATATATAGAGTAGGAAGAGAACAATTGCTAATTTTTCTACGAGAATTTTTTTAACTACCACGAGCTTCATGAGATGCATTCTAGCTAACTCTACCGACCAATAACATTTAAATGGTGTTATAACTTACATTTTTTACAACTCTTATTAAGTTTTCATCCTTCAAATGTTTCTCTATATTCTCAGTGTAGGGTAGTCATCAAACACGACTTCTATCATAAAATCATATTCATAAGAATCTATCATACACTACTACAAACTGAAACTATCTACAAACCAAAACTATCGTAACACTTTATTTGCAACACTTACTTAAAATGTTACAATAGTTTATAAAGTGTTATTTAAATATTGAAAATGTTACCTAAATTTAAAAAAAAAAGTGTTACATTAGATCTAATGTAACATCGCCTAAAGTAATACTTGTAAAAGTGTTATAATAGGTTAAAGTGTTACAATAGCACTTAAAGTAATATTTTTTTCAAGTATTACTTTAGGCGATATTACAATAGAGGTAACGTAACACTTTTTAAATTTTAGGTAATACTTGTCAATATTTATGTAACACTTTTCAAAAGTTTAAGTAACACTTTATAAGCTATTGTAATATTTTAATTAAGTGTTGTAAGGAAAGTGTCACATTAGCATTAGTTTGTAATAGTGATAAAACGAAATGATACTTATTATATAACTAAATTGTAACTCTGTTAACTATTAATGTAAGACTCTAACACGCCCTTCATGTGCAACGGTGCAAAGAACCATCATCGGTCGAAACAATTACCTTAATTTTTCCATCTGACCTCAGCATCAATTGCAGATCTTGTTCTAGATCGCGAAAACTAATCAGAAGAATAACGTAGCGGTGTAAAGAACCTCATGTTTTGGTTTTAGTTGCCGATGAAATCATCCGAAACATCGAGATTCCTCTTGCACATGAACCACACTATCCACGAGTCCACAACTTTGTTATACTCACTCCCTAGTCAAACTTGTACAGGGTATTTTTCACGGTCACCAATAAACATGTTTGATTGTAAATATATGTAGCTATAAACAATAATGACACATAAAAATTTAATATTTAAATACTACATATTACGATAAATCTAATCGTATTTCAAACAATAAAATTATTATTCATATATATATTCAAATATGTGATCAAATTTCGACAACTTTAACTGGAAAAAAATTATGTACATATTTGATTAGGACAGAGGGAATTCTAATGTTATTGTTATGAGAAAAATACACGTGGACTCACGGGTCACGGGTTTACTCATTTCTCTGTGATAAAAGAAAGCAACGTTTTTTCATCTGAGGAAAAAAAGAAGTAAAAAAGCAACGGTTTTATTTTGTTTTTGTTTTTTTTTACAATGAGAAAAAACCACTTATTCTGGATAGCTACAATTCACTACACACCTCTCGTCTGAAATTGATGCTTAATTCTTACACGACAAATTCCAAAAGACTAAAACCCAGAAAATCAATGTACTAAGCTAGCTAGCTATACTAGAACGTAGTACATCATATGACCATCAACTTTCTTCTAAAAACACCTTCCTCCATATCCAGCATTCCTAAATAATGCCTGCTTCATGTCTTCTGAACTCATCTCCATTTCCTATCCCACAAAAAAAAACCATCAAATTTCAACCCTACAATCAACCAACAAGATTTAACCAAGAACCACTTATCTGATCATAAAAGTCTGATAGTGGTGAATATAAGTTATAACGAATCTAATTAGTAATAAGTTTATGATTAAAAGTGTCTAATTATTAATATGACGGAAAATTGTGAAGAATACTCTGAAACGAAAAAGAGTACTCGTTATCAAATGGAACCCCTTATTTATCATTTCAAGGCTCCTTATCCGACTATTAATATTCAATAAGTTAATAATAAATCGAAACTTACCTCAGAGCAGGAGGCATGGACGCTGAAATCATTGAAACAACTAATGACACACTGTCGAATCTCAAGGCCTAATACATCTAGAGTGGTCAAGGTCGACAGCAAAAGCCCTGGTTTCCCTGCACAGGATATCTCTATCCGAGTTTCACTGTTTCCTCTCTCCACGTTGAACTGCAAGTAAAACCGGTGGGGAAAAAAGTTAATTTTACTGTTTCCACATTGCACAAACAATAGGAAGAACAGAGGAACTCAACAATTTACCTTGGGTGAATTTCGTACCAAGACTTCATTGGGTTTCACATCCCTGAAGATGCCCATCAGATTTGGTTTATTCGAATTTGACCCCACAACTTTTTTCACTTCTTCTCCTTCTTCTTCTTGAAGACAGTTGATTTTGTCCAGCAGCTCCTTCATGTAGTCGATTGTGTCCCCAAGAATAGCCGTTCTATCCATCTTTTAAACCACAATGTAGTACGAATACAATCAGTGAAAAAACATAAGGCAAATATTTACTAAACTTCACCCAATCAAATTTCTACTGAAACAAACAAAACAAAGTAGTTTTTTACTGTACATCTGTAAAGAAAAATGGACAAAACAGTAGTTCTTTCTCACCTTGCTAATTTTGGGAACTACTGATCTGAGCATGGAGAGGCGGTCGTTGAGGCGTTTCCGCCGCCGTCTCTCTGCCATGAGATTCTTCGAGGGCTGACCGGTCAGCTTCTTCGGTCTGCCCTGCTTCTCCGGGCAGACGCCCATGTTGAAAACGGGCAGCTCGCAGTTCTGCCCGTGCTCATTCCCCGGCTCAACTCCGCACGCCGCCGCCGCTGGAGCCTCCATACTCGTAATAACCCCGCAGTTCATGATGCAAGACAAATCTTCCTGAGAAGGAAACGGCGGCATCTTGAGCTCCGTCAGCTCCGCCAACTCCGCCATCTGCGGCGGCGACACCGACACCTCATCCCCGAACGGGCTGTAGAAGCACTCCGTGAACAGGGAGCAGAAGTTCGGGTCAGACGTGCTCTCCCAGGAGGACGAAACCGGGATTGTCGGCGGCGGCGGCGGAGGAGGAGGAATGAGCAGCGGCCAGCCATTGCTGTAGCAGAACTCGTTCATGGCGGCCGCCGGTTCGGCCCCTATGGCGGCGGCTTCTTGCCACGGTTCAGACCTCAGAGCTAGAAGCTCTTCGAGAAAATTGTGGTCCGTGAAACACTCCATTATTTTTGGCCGCGGTTTTCTGTGAGACCGGGGGTTGAAATGTTGCAGCGGTTAAGCTGAAAGATGGGCCGTTATATATACAGTAGGAAAGCAGCCGGAGAATTTGTGGTGGAACTGTGTTGGGTGGAGTGGGTTCCATTGATTTTACAATAATGGTGTGTAATTGTTGAAAACTGGTTTTATCTTTTTTAACTTAATCTTATGTTCCAATATAGTATAACTTAACCAAATATCTAAGGTGAATAAAACACGAGACACACAACTTGGTTACGCAGTTTGGTGAAATCCACCTACATCTGCGGGGCCTGGACCAATTCAGAATAAATTCATTAATGAGAGATATAGTACAAAGTACACCATACAACTATACTTATCTTCTAATTACAACGTGTGGATTTTGCAAACTCCCCTTACTACCGATCCGCCTTGATCAGACTCTCTCTGACCTCGAAACTCGTCGACGCTGGATCTCTTCCTCCCGAGAAATTAAGGCATACGTTCTGAACTTTAACACATAGGTCGTATATGTTGGAACATGATAATTCTGGCTCTCACAAAACTTATCGAAAGATAGAAATCTGAATGCAGATTTTCTCTGTTTAATTCGTTACTTTGCAGCCATATAATGTCCTCCATTTATAATCCATTGCATATCAGAATAGCTCTATAAATATCTCCATAATATTCCTATTCCTTATCTGCTTTTGAAACCTATCTAAATCTCATAAATAATAGGATTTACCTTATCTCAATTATCCCATAATATTCCATTAATCCAATTCTATAAATAAAAGAACTTTACATAATTCCATTATACTTCTACACGGCTGAAATAAATATTGCTACTTCTCCAATTTCCATAAACCAAAAACCGTCGCAATATTCTTCTCGCAAATATGCATTTCCGCGATATGTTCCAACATGGTATGTTTTCCGCGGTATGTTCCAACATGGAATGTTTTCTTATTTATCACTAGTTCACAAATGCCAACACATTTAATCCATGAGATGTATATGACTTCACACTTATAATGTTAAAAGGTGAAATTAATGCAACATTATACTCTCCCCGTCCCATAAGTAATTGTACAATTGCTTTTTGGAATTCAAATTTTGTAAACTTTGACCATTAATAAAAATAAATCTAAATATAATAAAAATATCATGTAAGATCTTGTTGGATTCATCTAAACATCTATTTTTTAAATATTAATTTTTTATGCAGTATTATTATAGGTAACTAAAGATATTTATAGTCAAACATTCTCATTAAATATCTTGAAAAAATAATTGTGCAATTACTTATGGGGAGGAAGTACATATTATCATATTTGTATGTAATAATTGTACAATTACTTAAGGAGGGAGTACATATTATCGTATTTGTATGTTCTGTGCAACTAGGCAGAGGTCGTATGTTCCAGTATAGTCAAGGCTTCGTTTCTTTTTGACAAATGAATAAAAGTAAGAAGAAGATTTAATTTTAATTAATAAAACTATTTAGTAATTAACAAAGTACTTGTAGTTTGACTGTTTGAGAGTGAACACTATTAGATATAGGAGAAAATAGATTTAAGTTTTATCAACGTACTTTCTTCTTCCATTATATAAAGAAACAAGGCAAAATTTTGGGAGAGGCCATTTTCCCATAAGTTTATAAAAATATGGGTTTAGAATCATAGAAAAATAAAATATTTTAGTTGTAATATTAAAAATTGTTGAAACCACATTGGTATCTTACAAGGATAATGATTTATTACCTCTGTTTCGTTGAATGTGGCACCATAGGGTTAGGTGATTGGATTTAGCTGAATGAAATATGATATCAATTTCCTTGCGAAAATTCTGGATTGCGGAATTTTAGATCTTTGACAAAAATAAGGATTTCGCAAACCCTATGGTGGCCGCATGAAATTCAAGAGTCTAGCCCTCGGGGTACACTCAATTTCGACTTTCTCACTAACTAACCCACAAGATTAGATCACAAGGTTTATTGATACTTAATTAACCTGTAGGATTAAGCAACAATGAAGACGCTCACAAGCAATGAATATAACTCAAAATTCTAAATATTTGATTGATAAAAAGGTGTGAAAATCTCGTCCATCCCCCTCCTTTTACCGGGTGGATTTCAGATACAAACCCTAAACACAATTGGAAACTAAATAAACTTATGGCAGTTTTAAGAAGCTAAAATCATATCTAACTAAAATACATATTTTAAACTCTATTTCGGTCGTCCCCTTCAAGAAATAGTCTGAAGAATATTACCTTATCTAATCTTACAAAATCTAAGATTAACAAGAATATTGGAAACAGTATTAGCACAAGATCCTCCATCAATAATCAGTAAACAATTCTTATCTTTCACAAGGTATTGAGTATGAATAATATTAATCCTTTGTGCCTGACTTTTGGCCACTTGAGATTTTAAGGCTCTCAATGTCACAAAATTACCTTGTGTTTCCGGACCTTGTTCACCTTGATCATTAACGATGATCTCTTCATGTACATGTTCTTCTCCAAAATCCTTAAGAGGTGGCATGACAACATATTCATCTTCTTCACCGCCTTCCTCAATGATGGCTCACACTCTAGCATGGGGATAGTTACTACGAACATGCCCTCTTTCTTTAAAATGAAAACAATTAGGAGTGTTAATTGAAACCGAATTTGATGAAGAGACAAGGGACTTACCTGAATTTTGTGAAGACGGTTAGGTTGAGGATAGTGGTGTCGTCCTCTTCTCAGTAGAGCTATAAGTCATACTTGAGTAGGTTTGAATCGACCCACGACCTCCCATAAATGCGCCCCCTCCTCAGCCAGAATTAGGGTTTCCGGAGTCAAACCCTAAGCGTTGACTTGGAAATCCGTACCGAGGTTTCTTTGGCGCATTGTACTCCCAACCAACCTTGCTTTCATTAATAAATCGTCCATGGATATGTGATGTTGAAACTTTACTGGAGTTTGAAGGTTCTCCTGCAGTCCTTCAATGAATCGGTTTTTGATGAATGCATTGTCTTCCTTCATTCCGACCCTTCTCATGGTGAACTCGAGATCTTGCCAGTACTCATCAATGGTGCAATTTCCTTGCTTCATGTTGACTAAATAAGAATGTTGTTCCATCAGATAAATGGGCGGAACATGACAGCTACGAAGCTTAGTCTTCAATCTCTCCCTGGTGGAGATAGGTCTCTTTCCAGCAAGTTGTCTCTTTTCTTTCACATTTTTCCACGACTCGGCCACATAATGAGTGAAAGAATACTGCTCCACTTTAACCTTATCTTTCTCCCTATAATGGTTGAGATCAAACAGATTCTCAATCCGTCGCTCTCAATCAAGGTACTTCACCGGATTGTGTTGACCATCAAATCGAGGGATATCATACTTCAATCCCTTAATTTCTCGTGCAGAATCCGAACTTGACCCTGAACTCAAGATAGCTTGTGTTCTTCTTTGGGAATTATGATATCTGCTGTGGTGATATCTTCTTGAAGATCCCCGGGGTGATCGTCTTTCCGATTTATTTGATTCTTCATCGGAACTACCATGACCTTGGAATTTGTGAACAAATCCCTGAGAATCTCCTCTGATGGTCGTGGACTGTGGCGTAGGAGGTGCCATGGTGTCAAATTTCCTCTCCAATCTATGCACTTCACTCACAAGTGTATTCATAGTAACGACAAACCGATCTGGATCAAGAGGTTCATTCGGGTTGAAAATAAACGATTATTAATAAAATTGTCCCCCCTTCCCTTTGATTAGTAAGGTCACTCACCAATTTTATAACACTCACAACTCACAAGGTGAAGGCTAATATGACACTACTACAAACTAAGGCTAATGTAATACTTTTCTTGCAATACTTATTTAAAAATGTTATAATAGCTTATAAAGTGTTACATAAACTTTTGAAAAGTGTTACACAAATATTGAAAATGGCTACTTAAATTTTAAAAAGTGTTACGTTAGGTCTAATGTAATATTGCCTAAGGTAATACTTGTAAAAGTGTTACTTTATGTGCTATTGTAACACTTTGAATCCATTGTAACTCTTTTACAAATATTACCTTAGGCGATATTACATTAGATCTAATGTAACACTTTTTAAAATTTAGATAATACTTTTCAATATTTATGTAACACTTTCCAAAAGTTTAAGTAACACTTTATAAGCTATTGTAACATTTTAAATAAGTGTTTCAAATAAAGTGTTACGATAGATCTAATTTTTGGTAGTGTGAGGGCAATCGATCAATTAACCGCAAATTCAAAGCAATAAGGAGTAAAATACTGCAGAACTTATCTCAAAATTAAAAAATATATAAACTCGAAATTGGGCTCTAAGATCTTGAATTCCAAATTCTAAAAAGAATAAGGAACAAAATGCAACTTGAATGGCACGAATCGGAGCTATAATGAAGAAGGTATGATCAAAATAAGAATACTTTATATATGCTTCAAATAAGTTCCGAGAATTAAAGAAAATTTTCCGAAATCAAATGAGATTTGTTTTTTAACTCCAAATCCTTCCTTGAAACGAAAATAAGTGATTTACTTTCTGCCCAAGACAATTTTTCTGCTCCAATCCCACGCCCAAATGCAAAGAAACTTCCTTTTCCGATTCCGATTCCGATTCCAACTATGATTTTGTTTTCTTTTCCCTTTTCAAGTCAGATTTCCTTTTTCTCTTATTTATTTTTCAGCCATAAATTCGAATCTTACCAAAAATAAATCACACAAAATCAGATTCTCTTTCCCCAAAATTTCAGCCGTGTGCAATTCTCAAAATTTTCAAAATTGTAAAACAGCCCCCACACTTTTGAAAATTGCAAACTTCCCCGAATTTCCGATTTCAAAACCATAAATTCCTATTTTAAAACTCAAAAATGTGATACCTTTGTTTTTGCTTTTAAAAAAGTTTTGGAACAAATGTAGCCTATATAAAACTTGGAATAATAAATCTGCGACAACTTTCTCTCGATTCAAATGAACTTTGAGGTATTCAAAATCGTAAGGATCTAGAATATGACACTATATCTAGAAAAGACACATAAAACTCTATGTTTTTTGTATAAGGTGTAATCAAGAATCAAACAACAATTCAATATTACGGAATCAAAGAATGATAAAGAAAAAATAGGATTATGAGCATGAAATAGTTCTTCAGAAGAGTGGGCGAAAAATATCGCAAGCACATAAACTGTATAAGCTACCTAAAAACTACAAAATTGACCAGGAGGTGAAGGCGGATAATACTTGTTAACGCTCAGACCCTTCGATGTCCTTCTGACTCGGTTGATGAAGGTGAAGGTGGATAGTAATACCGGAGTATTCTAACCATCGGACTCTTCGACGTCCTTTGACTCTAGATTCAATCCTCTTGCTAAGAAAGATCAACTAAAATAGTTAAAATATGGCACAAAGAGTTCATAAATTTATAACAAAAATTTCAAAAATAAAATATGCAAAACTCGAAAACCTCTGAAGATTTTGGCCACAAGTTCTTTCGTTTTGCTCTGATACCAACTGATATGAGTCTACTTGTAAAGACTTTGGATTGCAGAATTTTAGATCTTTGACAAGAAGAGGGATCTCGCAAACCCTAATGTGTCCGCGTGAAATTCAAGCATCTAGCCCTCGGGGTACACTTAATTTTTACTTGCTCACTAACTAGCCCACAAGATTAGTTCACAAGGTTATTGATACTTAATTAACCCGCAGGATTAAGAAACAACGAAGACACTCGCAAGAAATGAGTATGAATCAAAATTTTAAATATTTTATTGATAAAAAATGATGAAAATCTCGTGTACAAGCCCTGTTGGTATGCCTTGAATACGTATTAGCCGTTTCGATAGGTTGGTACGAGGAGAATCAGGGTGAAGAAAGTGGGAACTGCTGATAATCTTGCTGATATGTTCACCAAGCCTGTTCCACATAGCAAGTTTCAACACTGTTTGGACTTGCTTAACATCAGAGATCATTAGTTACCCAGTGGGGCATTCTCGGGAGTGGAGGGAGAAGTCTGCCCATCTAGCACTATAATGGTGCGTCTGGAGTTTCTGCTTTGAGGATTCAAGTCAGGGTGGAGATTTGTTTGTATGTCTTGAATACGTATTAGCCGCTTTGACAGGTTGGTACGAGGATCTCTCTGTTCTGGTTTGGGCCAAAATGTTTTTGGGCCTAAAGTCGTTAGGGTTTAAGATGGAGAGGGCTATATATATAGTCTCTCGTCCTTTTATTGTAACCCTAAAGTGATAGGATTGGTAGAGAGTAGGAAATATGTAATTTTAGCCTTTCTCTCTAGTGGAATCCGATTTTGGTTGGCTGTGGATGTAGCCAATTGGTGAACCACGTAAATTCTTGGTATTTTGTTTTTCGCTTTATTTTCTTTGCTTGTTCTTTCTCGGGTATTCCGCACAAAAAAACTGGTATAAGAGCTTCTGGTTAGATCCGTGGCGGGTCTATCAAATTTTTGGTTTATCAGATTGGGTTGGTCGGATCTGGGGTGGTCGGATCTCAGATCTGATTGGGGAGAAAGATGGCAGCGCTGAACGTGAAGGTAGACAAGTTTACTGGGAGGAAAAACTTCAGTTTATGGTAAACCAAGATGCGAGCTTTGTTGAAGTAATACGGGTTGTGGGAGCCGCTGAAGAACAATTTCTCGATAGTTGGCAGTTCGGACATGGTGGGTATGGAAGAAAAGGCGCATTCAACGATTATGATGTGTCTAGCAGATGAAGTCATCACTGAGGTCTCGGATTAAGAGACCGCTACGGAGCTGTGGTTGAAGTTGGAGAGCTTGTACATGACGAAGTCTTTGACGAACAAATTGCTTCTGAAACAACGTCTATTCGGTCTCCGAATGCAGGAAGGTACGCAACTCAGAGATCATATAAAGCAATTGAATACTTTGTTATTAGAATTTAGAAATATAGATGTGAAAATTGATAATGAGGATGGTGCTTTATTATTGTTAGTATCTCTACCACTTTATATGAGAACTTTGTCCAGTCATTTATTGTCGGGGAAGATTATGTGTCTTTGGAGGAAGTTAGATCCCCTCTTCATAGTAGGGAGTTGCATCATAGTGCTAGCAGTTCAGGAACAGATTACCAAGCTTCTGGTTTATTTTACTAGTTGCGATAAGGGAAAGGTAAATGGAGGAAATAAAAGGGGTAAGAAGCCGAAGGTTCCCAAGCCCAGTGATCTCTGTAGGTTCTGTAGGGAGAAGTGGCACTTGAAAAATGAGTGTCCAAAGAAGTTGATGATGAGGAAATCAGGAAAAAAATCAGGTTCTGCTGCTCTAAAGGAAGGAGACGCTGATTCAGAAGAGAATATTGCTCTGGTTGCTGCTAGACACACTCATCACTCCGATGTGTGGTTCCTAGATTCTGGGGCATCCTACCACATTTGTCCAAGGAGAGAATGGTTTTCGACTTATAAGCAGGCAGAGGGTAGCATTACTATGGCTAATGGTACTGTCTGTGAGGTAGTTGGGAAAGGCTCGATCAAGATCAGGACACATGGTGGTGGTTTCTGTACTTTGAACGAGGTTAGGCGCGTTCCATCGATGACGAAGAATTTAATTTCTCTTAGTCTGCTGGATAGAAAGGGTTTTGTATATTCAGGGAAAGATGAAGTTCTAAGTGTCTGCAAGGGTTCTAAGCTGGTTCTGAAAGGTCTTCTACATCGTACTTTGTATCTTCTACAAGGTTCCACGATTATGGATTCAGCTAATGTTGCATCGTCATAGGTTCACCTGGAGGATATGACTAATTTATGGCATATGAGGCTTGGTCACATGGGTGAAAGAGGGATGCAGATTTTGTCAAGGGATGATCTTATTGGTGGCCAAAAGGTCGAGGATTTGGAGTTCTGTTAGCACTGTGTCTTTTGGAAACTACACTGCAGCAAGGTTCCAAAGGCTATTCATAGAACAAAAGGCATGCTAGATTATATCCACTTTGATTGTTGGGGGCCATCTCGAGTTGAGTCGTTAGGAGGCCACACGTACTTTGTGTCTTTGATTGATGACTACTCCAGAATGACTTGAGTTATCATGATCAAACATAAATGTGAAGTCTTCATGAAGTTCAAATAGTGGAAAACTCTGGTGGAGAACCAAGTAGGGAAGAAGATCAAGAGGCTGCGAACTGATAATGGTCTGGAATTTTGCTCATCTGAGTTTGGTCAATTTTGTAGGGATGAAGGGATTTCCCGACATTAGACAGTCAGGAATACGCCACAGCAGAATGGTGTAGCTGAGCGGATGAATCAGACATTGCTGGCGAGAGCGAGGTGCAT
>JAULKM010000002.1:5402757-5413139 GCA_032355605.1 Rubia tinctorum
ATATTATTTTCTTATATAAATCATTAATTTATTATTTTTATGCTATAAATAGCAATATATTTTTTATATAAATATAAATATAAATATAAATATTTTACATATTGGAAATGAATCATACTTTATATTTATTTTCAAAGTAAAAATTATAAAGTAAAAATTATAATTATTTGTATAAAAATATTATAATATTATTACATGTGTATTACACGCGTTACACATGGATTACATGCGACACACGTGGATTACACGCGCTTGTGTAGCCACACGTGGATTATGCGTAGAGTGGACGAGTTATTTTTTGGACAAAAGCATTAATAACATTTATGAAAAAATAATATTACAATTTTCTGGAAAAAAAATTTCCCATCGGAGTGCCCACAATTGTCAAAAAAAAAATCCATCGGAGTGCGCATTACCATATTGCGCACTCCACAATTTTCCAACAAAAAAAACAACCCCGCCCGAGTGCGCATTTTCAAAATGCGCACTCCCCCCTTTGCATCCACCTCCCATCTTCGCCCCATTTAGCATCCAATTGGGAGGCAAATCACCCAAAAATAAAGTTCTATGCAAACTGGTGACATAGGAAAAGGATTTACTACTTTCATAAACTTTTGGCAATTGTATTATTTAACATCAATCAACTACCTATAGCATACACGTTCAAACTTGGGCACTCATACCAGCAGAAGTTGAGGAACAAATTAACTACAAAGAGGGGAATTCATCACGTCTGAAAGAATTTAGTAAGCCTTTATAGCACTACTTCCATATCATACATAATGGCATACATACCTTTCGAGCAAGAACAATGCGTACATATTAAGATGGGAGTGAGAAGGCGTAGCAAACCATGAGAAGCAACCATACCGATTTCACCTATAGGGGCATGTGAAAAATGAAGGGTGGAAATAATGAGGACATATTAAAAAGGAATTACCTTTAGACATTAAATCGAACACCTACAACGCGTAAATAAAACTTATGTGGTTCTAGTTTAAAAATAAACAAAACTATAGCAAAAACAAAATATCACTACACCAATAAGAAGATATATTTATGTGAATCCAAAAGAGGAGGCACAAGCATAAAAAGTCTAAACACCTGAAAATAAATATTAGAAGAGCCAGAAAAACATATGAAAGAACCCATAGGCTACATAGATTGAACCTAGGCGAGCTATGAAATCAACCAATAATATAGCAAATAAAACCAATTTGGATATTTTCTGCTCAAATAGTAACTGTAAGCCAATTTAGTGATCTGCTCTGCTTTCAAGTTTAAACAACTCCAACTCATCTGAATTCAAGGTTTAGTACAAATGGGAACAAAAATGGAAGAAGCTAGGCCAATCTACAACCAATCTATAACCAGGAACAAAAATGGAAGGCAAAATTGAAGCAACGTTGGTGCATAACAGGTGAAATGGGTATGCTTCGTTGGTTACCGCGAAAACATAAAAATAATAAATCAGGTAATGTTAAAGAGGAATTAGTTTAGGCATTAAATCGAGCACCTACAATGCATAAATAAATTCAAGTGTTCTAGTTTCAGAATCCTCACAACGACAACAAACAAAATGGCACTATGGTTGGACTTTGAAGAGGGAACAAAGTGTAAGAGAGAGGAGAAGGAATTTTGAACTGGAAGATGACTGCTCACCGTACCTGAACCTGTTCCCAAAGAAACAACTCACTCTTTTAGTATAGTATAGATTCATGGAATACTATGCTATGCCAAAAAATATACTCCCTCTTTCCCAGTTTAAATTGCAATTGAACTATTCATTTAGTCAAAATTGACTAATTTAAACTATAAAATTCTGTTGATATATAAGTAAGGATACTATCATGTTGCATAGTTTTAGATTCGTCTTGATGTGTATTTTCATATTACTATTTTTTTAATAATTTTTAATTGTACATAGTTAAATATATTAATGGTCAAATATTTTTTGAGTCAACTGTCAAAAGTCAAAGTGTGCAGTTTAATCTGGGACAAAGGGAGTACAAGATTTGAAGTTTCAAATAATGGTTCTTACTTATTCTTTTATATTCTTATTTAAGTCGCATCCCTCTCTCCAATTTTGCCGCAACCCTTCCTCTTCATTATTTCCCCCCATCTTCCCATTAGGGGAGATGAAGAGTAAAAATTTATTTTGTTATTAAATTAGTGTAAGATTTCTCTTCACTGATTAGTTTTGTTTTTCGACCTTATCAATTAGATCGGTGTGTGCATGATGATAACTTGGTTTAGTTGTTCATGTTGATATATTATTCTCGATCTGCTTAGAAATATTGCGTGTTCGCAATTTTGTTTGTGGTTTTCTATTTGGGTTCGTCAAATCTGTGTTTAAAGTTTGGACAACATAGATCATGGTTGGATCAAGTGCATGGTGTTACAGTTTTAGAAGATCCAGGTTTGGCACAGTGATATTAACGCGTGATACACTCCTTTTTCCAAGTGGTCATTATTTTTGTGGGAAGCGAGTTAATATCCCTGAGAACGATGTTCAATTTTTTATTAGATTTTTTATCTGTAATAGTATAGCCAATCAGTCTGGTAAACATGTGATTTAGATATCCTTGCAATATAATAGTTATTGCTAGATGCTAGTTAGGTTGGATGTCAATTCCACTCATTGTTATCACCGTTGGGCGTTTTTCCCAATACCTTTGAATGATTGATTTCAAAAAATAAATATTTATGTTCTTATCCAATTAAACTATTTACTCTCTCAAATTAATTTTATTTCACTTTTAAATCAGTATTATTTCAAAAATAAATCTTGTATCATAGATGGGATCATTTCATAATTAATATAAGTAATGAAATTTTTTTTAATTTTAAAATAAAATTTCTATAATTCTAGAAATATATCTCAAATATAAATAATTATAATTTAAACTTAAAATTATAGAAACTTAAGTTTAACAAAAGGTAACGTTTTGGGAAAGACTGTCTTTCCATAGACTTATGGAAAGACGTAGTTTATAAATTAGAATAATAGAAAGGTAGATGTTTTAGTTACAATATTAAAAAATTGTTATGTAACGTGCAGTAGTTATAAGTTTATGATCCGATTAATACAACCCAGAAATTTTATCTTAATTTATTTTAATTAATTTACAGTTTAAATTTTAGTATTTTCATAATTTATTGAAAAACATGTTTCAAGAGACTCCGTAATACGCTCTCATATTATTTATTTAATATTCGTACCATTATCTGGTTGGTAACAAGTACAAACATAATAAATATGGGGCGTTGCTATTTTACGCCCTATATTTTAGGGTATACGCCTTGTATATATATCTTATAAATACAAAATGTATTAAAATTGAAAATGATTTTTTTTTAAAAAAAGTTTAATTTAAAATTTTAAAAAAATATGACTTATTTGTGGTGGTAGGCCAGCGGCTGCCGCCGGCGGAATGTGGTGGCCGGCAACTTTCCGGCGGTGATTTGGCCAATTTCCAACTAAATTACAGTCAATTTCCGGCCAAACTCTGGCCACGGTCTGGAGAAATTCTGGCGGGTGATGGTTCTCATCTGTGACTCTCACCTGTGGTTCTCACCGATCCAAATGCGAGCCACAAGACAAATAACCAAATGCGAGCCATAGGATGAGAGTCATGCGATGAGAACCACAACTACAATTTTTTTGAATGCAAATCATGCAATGAGAACTATTCGATGAGAGTTACAAGTACAAATTTTTGGATGCGAACTATGCGATAAGAGCCACAATTATAAATTTTTGAATGAGAGCCACAAGTACAAATTTTCAAATGAGAATCATGCGATGAGAGCCACAAACACAAATTTTATGATGAGAGCTATGTAATGAGAGCCACAAGTAAAAATTTTAGGAAGAGAACTATGTGATGAGAGCTATAAGTACAAATTTTAGGATGAGAACCATCTGATGAGAGCCACACGTATAAATTTCAAGATGAGAATAATGTGATGAGAGTCATAAGTACAATTTTTTGGTTGAAATCATCGTCAGCCAGAACTTTTCCGGAGTTTGGCCGGAAAGTCGCCGGAATATGATCGGAACTTGGCTGGACCACCGTCAGAAAGTGGCCGGCCACCATCTTCCACCGCCGGACTACCGCCACCCTTCTACCACTAATAAATCAGATTTTTTAATTTTAATATTATTATTTGAATTTATTTAGTTTGAATTTTAATTTTTAATATATTTTATATTTATAAGATATAAATAAAGGACACATATAATAAAATACAGGGCGTGAAATGACAATCCACTAATATGTGAAATACATTCAGTGTATAGTATCGGCAGAGCAAACCAGGAGGCAAAGCGCTCCAATTAGGCAGTGACAATAAAAGACGAAGTTAGGTGCCCTATCTCAAACAACTCTGTACAGTAAAACCACCTGTGCAAGAGGGCCTCTAGTCCGACACCCGCACCCACCTTATATGTTTTTCTCCTGTCGACAGTTTTTAGTGATTCGTGTAAACATAAAACGAACCACTCAAGGTGAAAATTTGTATATGGCTCTGTAATTATAATTACACTGTACAGATATATTAAATTGGGAAATCTACCAGAAACTCTACAACAGGGATCGATGCATCAGATTGGTTCTTAATTGATGAGAAATTTGAATCGAAAATAAGGGATGATGAAGGTTGTTGTGTAGATATTAGCCAGCTGAAAAGATCGAGAAAGGTGACTTCAAACCCTCCAATGGAGATTCTAAAATTTATGGAAACACCGTCTTTCCATAAACATATAAAAAGATGGGATTGCATTATAATTATCAAAAGGTAAAAGATTTTAGTTGCAATGTTAAAAAATTATTATGCAGCATGTAGTAGTTATAAGTTTATGACCCGATTAATGTAGCCCAAAATTTTAATCTTGATTTTTTCTAATTTGCAATTTTAACATTGGTCTTTCCATTAATTAGGAAAAAAACTATTTTTCAAGAGACGGACTCTCTACTTTTAATCTTAAAAGCATACATAGAAAAGAACGGAGTATATAATGTATTTAACATTTCCCTGAACATTATAGTCAGGGGCGGATTCGGAGTTTTTTTTTGGGTCGCATTTTTATTTGATGACTCTGTTTATGAAAATGGTGTTAAATTTTTGAGATTTTTTTAAATTTAGAGGAATAAAGGGGATCTAAAATTAAAATAAACTAGGGCACTAATAAAAAATTATATATTTATAATTATCTAAAAATGTTAAACAATAATAATTTTGTAAAAAAAGGTAGGGTAATTGCCCCACCTTGTACATACGTAGATTCGCCTTTGATTATAGTTGTTATAGTTTAATTGCTTGTTTGAAATATTTTAATCATAAATTTTTAATAATTTAGGTCTATCATTCTTTTCTTTCACATATATTTATTATTATTATGATTTATCAGAACTGCACTTTTTCTCGAGGTTGAAATTAAAGAAGATTAATAATATTTTTACAATGGAAAGAATATTGTATCATCTCTAGACTGATCTCAGCCCACCAAACATCGTCCCATGCAAAACTATTTACTATGTATAATATCTTCCATTAATTCATCCCACAGCCTAAAAGTTAATTCATTAACGTGTTTCCTTGTTTATTTCGATCGAACGTACATATATAAAGTGTGCTTTGTTTTTAATATCTCACGGGAAGCAATGAAGCTCCACTGGAGAGTAGTATATTATCTTATTAAGGAATGAAAGGAACGCCCAATTATAATAGTGGTAGTGCATGGGACATGCATGCACACTAGAAACTAAAGGTGAGACTTGAATATTAACCAACATGAATTTGTATTACATTTGTTTCATCTGGTTCGTTGAATGTGACACTATAATCTTACGTGCTTGAATTTAGTTTAATGAAATAAGTGGATAAAATTAAATTTAGAAAGAAAAAAGTTGAATGGGTGGATGAAATTTAAGGAATTTTGTCATAAAAGAAAAGTGTGCCAAATTCACAAAAATATTTTTAAGTGTCATATCTAATGAAACAGGGGGAATATTATAGCAAGTGGAGGAGGTGTTTGTCCTTAAATTATAGACAGTCTATTTTATTTTTCACTTAAACAATGTATCTGTCAAATTAAACACTAAAATTCTAATAAAGTATATTTAAGATTAAATATTACAATTTTTTATAATATTATTATATTTTCACATTCAAACACACCTTATTACATATTTTCACTTATAAAATATATTTTAAATTGAAAAGATACAATTTTTAACTTAAAAAATGTGGCTTGTCCATAAATTAATGGACACGCTCAATTTCCCGATACTTCCCATAGTAAGTAATCACTTCACTCTAGTTCAAGGTGCACACATTTACGTATAAAAAAGTATATGAAAATTAATATCTAAAAAGTGAGAAAGTATTTTGTTTGACCGTCTAATAATTAGACCAATCAATAAAACTTCTTTCTGATTTTAGAATTAAATTATTATTTATATATCACGATATATTTTTAAGAACTTTTCCAAATCATAGAAATCTCGGTTTAAAACAAGAATTTGTGTTAAAAATATACATTACGAATTTGTGTGAAATATCGATTTAAAATAAGAATTTGTGTCAAAATCATAGAAAATTTTCATTTAATAATATTACTTTGATTTAATTAGATACTAACTAAAACTTATATTTGTATATTTTATAAAAACGTACATCAGAGATATGATGAGAATTGTGTTCCCAGCAGTTAATTTCTTAAATCGTGAAGGGTGGATTTTGTATATTTTGTATTTTTTAAATAAGTAAATTGATGGTTAATTATTGATTAATTGTCAAGGATACGGTGAGTCTTGTTTGCCTGATGTATTGTACTCCCTCCATCCCAACTCTATTTGCACTGCAATCATTATCACACTAGCTGTTTAATAAACATGGTTGACTGTTAATAAGTTTACCTATGTATAATAATGATAAAAAAATTGGTATTTAGAAACTACTTGTTACAACAAATTGTACAATATCACCTACGATAACATTAATTTTCATATATATATATATGTGTGTGTGTGTGTGGGGTCAAATTTTGATAAAAATAGTGTCAAAAAAGTAGAAGTACAAATAGAGATGGAACAGAGGTAGTATAAAAATTGTTAGAGAAATTTGCATCTTAAATTAAGGCGAGTATCTAGTAGTTAACTTGTCTTTATGAGAAGTTATAAATCTTCTAAAATAGGATTATATATATGATGAGATGTTCTCAGTCATTCTAAACTTTAGGCAAGGATTTTATATAATTTTAACTATATTCTAATTATAGGGACCTATCTCTAATAATTTTACAGGGATCTATAGCAAATATTTTTTTGGGGCTCTTTTGTACAAAAATTTTCCCATCATTTTTCCGCCATCTGCAGTCTGCAAAAAGTATTCAAAAAATATTAATTTTTTAAAAAAATACAAAAATTAATATGATTATCGAATTGAAAATTATAAACATCGGCATAAAATTGCATAAAATCAATGAAAAATCATAAAATATCAACTAAAAAATTGGAGAAAAAAATATATAAAAAACCAAATAAAACAGCAAAAAATATATTAAAAATAAATAAAACAACAAAAAATATTTATAAAATAAAATAAAATAAACAAAAAATTTATAAAACGTTGACTACAGTTAACAAAACATCAACTAAAAATCAAAAAAATATCAACAAAGCTTCAATTACCATTTTTAATTAAAAAAACTACAAAAATCAACTAATATAAACTAAAAGCTAAAAACATCAATTCCTATCACCTAAACTTCACCGAGAAAATGAAAAACATCAACATAAAAAAACTACAAAAAATAACCTATGTTACCCAAAACTACAAACATCAACTCGTATCATCTAAAACTCACAAAAAAATGAAAAATATCAACATGAGAGAAAAATATATCAACCAATATAACCAAAAAAAACTACAAAACATTGACTCGCCCGGAAAATGAAAAAAATCAACATGAGAAACAAATATAAAAATATCAACAAAAAAAACCACGGTACCTCAAGAGTATAAATTATTCACTAAAAAATCATAAAACGTCAACAATTTTTAAATAAAAAAACTACAAATTTCAACATTTATCACCCAAAAGCTACAAACATTAACTCCTAACACCTGAACCTCATCCGAAAAATGAAAAACATCAGAATCCAAAAAACCAACACTATAAACATCAACTCCTATTACCAAAAGCTCAGCTGGAAAATGAAAAGCATCAATATGAGAAAATAAAAGAAAACTGCAAATATCAATCCATATCAACCAAAAAAAGGACAAAATATCAACTCATATCAATTAAACTTCACATGAATATTGAAAAACATCAATATAAGAGGAAAAAACTACAAACATTAGCAAAAAGGTACAGTATCTCAAGAATAAAAATTCTTTAAAAAAAAGACTTGGTGGGATTTGAACCCAGTTCACTAACCTCAAGGCATAGAGCAATAACCAATACACCAAATACTCTTATTGAACATACACTCAGCCAAATAATATTAAAACTCAACATATACGTAAAGAACATAAATTCTTCAAAATAAAGGTCACACCGAGATTCGAACTCGAGACCTCAACTTCAACAACAAGAGTGCTAACCACTTGACAAAACAAACATTGTTGACAAAGACCTAGTCAAGTAATTATTAAATCTCAGCAAGCATTTAAAGATAAGTAGACACAATATTAAACCTCACCTCATGAAGCAAAACTTCATTGTACCTCCTTCGTCGCCACTGTCCGCCGTTCGCTTCCACCGTCCACTTCCACCGTCGTCGTCAAGAAGTTTCATCACTTTCGTTATCGCATGAGATACACTCGCATCGTCTCCTACCTTCAGGCTTGTAAACTCATAAGCCTTCTCTTTGCAATCTGCTCGTCGTCCTCCTTCATCTTCTTCCTTTGTCGTTCTTCCTTCGTCGTTTTTCCTTCGTCGTTGTAGCACCGTCGTTATCGAAGGTTACAGCGCCATCAAAGGTTGCAGCGCCATCGTTACCTCCGTCGTAGCGCCATCGTAGATCGAATGCCGTCATCGACAAAACCTAGCCCTCGTTGTTGATTGATCCTCGACACCGTGACATTCCTCTGTGCGACGAAGCGCAACCGCATGAGCACAATAACTGGAATGAATTTGAATTCGCTGGAAGAAGAAGCGCGGTGGAGCTCCAATTCTCTGGCAGAAGAATATGCGTGATGGGAAACCGGTGGAGATCGGTGAATTTTCGACGTGAATCTGGCAGAAAACTGAGGAAACCATTTGTCGGTGACTATTTTCGATTGGCGAGACATTTCTGATCAACGAGAGAGAAAACTGAAAAATGAAAAATCTGAAATGTTTGTGATATATATATATATAGTATTTTGGTAATTGCAGAGTAGGTCCTTAAATTTATAAGCATATATATAAGAAAAAATCATTCCAAATGAAACTTCTTATAATTTCATAATAAATCTCTTGCCTAAAGTTTAGACTGCCTAAAACAAGACTTTCTGCTAAAATAAAATATCTAGATGAGAACGAATAATTTGTTTTCCCTGTTTATTGAGAGACAAATAGTTTCTAAATACTAACTTTTTATGTAATTATTATATGTAATTAAAGATAAAGTAAAGTGCTAAAATAACCCTACATTTAGGCTGAAAGTGCCAATATAACCCTGCAAAACGAGAAAGTGCCAAATTAACCTGGTGGAGATGCCAAGACGACTACCACCACAAATGAAGACATTCCACGTCTTGATCAAACATTCAAGAGTTATGTTCGGGATCCTCTAAGTGACATAGTTGGAACGATGACAAGGTCAAGAACAAAGCTTAGAGATGTAACATTGAATGTTTTGATTGATCAACTTCATGATGAATAACTCAAGACCAAATTGGCTAGGGCTTGGATTAATTATTCAAGTTTGTCGATTAATTGAAAACGTCGTGAAGAACACTATACTCTTTTTTCCACTGGGTTTTTTAATGAGGTAGTGTAATCTTTGTAAAATATTGTAAAATTATTCCTGTTTGGGTTATTGGACTGTCAGGCTCGGCCATGTGAGCTTTGAAGGGATGAATTTTGAAAATACAGTTCATTAAGGTTTAGAATATTCAGTTTTATTTTGATTAGAATTAGATTTGGTAAGATTAGATAAGGTAATATTCTTCAAGACTACTTCTTGAAGAATCATAACCATATTACCTTAGTTATCATTTATTTTAAATATTTTAGTTAGATATGGTTTTAACTTCTTAAAGCTGCCATTAGTCAATTCAGTTTCCAATTGTGTTTAGGGTTTTGGTTCGAGATGAACCAAATAAATTGGGGGGGGGGGGGGTGTCCACGAATTTTTATAACTTTAATAAATAAAATATTCAGA
>JAULKM010000002.1:5413239-5424311 GCA_032355605.1 Rubia tinctorum
AACCCCTTATGATGTAAACCTACCTAAATCTAGCAATCTTCCAACAAAAAGATAACAAAAGAGATGTTAAATGCTTTCGAAAACACATGCATTTGACGTCTCATCAATTTTTAGTTACAAGATTCATTTAAATTATGATTGTTGGTGTTATAATAGCAAATATTGAATTTGACATTTCTCCTTAGTAAGTTGTATGTTTGTTAGAAATCAGATACTTACTTAAAGAATGAGATTTTGTTTTCTGAACTTGTATGAACTAAAGTGAATTGAAATGAACTAAATATAAAATATTGAAAAAATAGTAATAATATATCTAAATCAAGCTAAATTTTATCGAATCAACTTTTTGTTGAATTGAATTGAAGTGTACTGAACTGAGGTGCGGATAAATTTTGGAGAAATACTGAAAATAGTAATAAAATGACTAAATTCATCTAAATTGCATCAAATCAAAATACTGGTGATAAATTGAACTGAATTAAATTGAACTGAACTGAACTGAACTAAAATGCATATAGGTTTTGGAGAACATGGCCCAAGTATATTGAAAATAGTAATAACATGACAAAATGAATCAAAATTGCGTCCAATCGTATTGCTGTTGAATTTCTGAATTGAACTAAATTGAAATACAGATAGATTACGTAGAAGGGGTCCTGAGAGGAGCAGATTCGATTGAGTTTGTTAACAAAAAAAGAGGCATGCATCTATATAATGAACCAACTAAATTGGAATTAGATAAAAGTAAATTTGCAGGTCAAAAGAACATAATTTTGCTTAGATGAGAAGAATGATTTAGATTGACTTTTGGTAGTTAACCATCAATCTAATTGATTCTATTATCACTAACCGGTTCCCAGCTAACTAAATCAGTTGCCTTCAGCTGCAGCTGAGGTCAGCTCATTCTTCTTTGCTAGCTCGTTTAACTCCTTTTCCAAAACTTGATTAACTCTCTCCGTCTGGCCATCCCTCTAGCTAGGCTTGATAAGTTGCGCTGAACCGGAGTTTCACATTCAGCTTGCCAAACACTTGCTTCCTTCCAGAATTAACTAATGAAGCACCAATTTAGCATGCTTCATATGGTCTCCAAAAGTGCTACTATATCACCAAAAGAACAACACAAAATTCGTCAATTTTTTTCCAAAAAGCCTAATTCATTGAAGTTTGAAAAGTAGTTGGTGCATTGGTTAAACCGTATGGCGTCACAAAGAATTCAAAATGACCAGTAGAATTTTCGAACATTCTATACGCTTGAATCAGTAGCTCTACTGATCTTGGTTCACCCCTTGAGAAGAGCAGTACACCGTACACAAAGTTCAAGTTGATGATTTTTAAAGGCTTGCGTTTTGGATGATATTCATAACCATGATTCACACACCTAGTCAGATACTCCATGACTATCACATATAGTAGGAGGGAAATTGGGTCACCTTGTCACAGCCCTCTCTTTGCTTGAACCAGTGTTGTTGGTTTTCCATTCACAATATATCGATAGGACACCATAGTTACACAGAGCTCTCCAGTAGTCCAACTCCCTTTAATACGCATTCCATTCGACTGTGTCGTATGCCTTCTGTGTATCCATTTGGATTGTACATCTCGGGGAACCAGCCTTCCTGTTGGATCAGCTCATACACAATCATGTGATCGTGAATGCTTCTTCCTGGCATAAATGCTGCTTGATAATCTGTACTATTTCATTGATAACCTTACTGAGCCTATTTGTTAGAACCTTAGAAATCAGTTTATATGTCGTGGTGCAGCACGAGATCGGCCTGAAATCTTTTATCTTCGTCGTTGCGGGATGTTTGGGTATCAGTGTGGCTGTGGCATAGTATCATCCTTCACAGTTGTCCAGCAGGCTTTGAAGATTTTCGCCCCAAATCTATCACATCGTGGAGCTTTCAAATCTCCAATGCCCTTCAAAGCCTCCTTAACTTCCTGCATCTGAACATCAGCTATCAAACTTCTTCTCCTCTCGTTGCTCAGAATACCCCCCATGTTTAAGAGCCTGCAAGTCCACACTTTCAGTCCTGTTCATAGATTCCCCAACAAGTTCTCCATAAAAGTTGATCACCTCCTGCTCTATTTCCTTCTCATCAGTTATGAATTCCCCGTTCTCATTCTCCAGCATCTGCATACCTGTCATCCTATTTTTTCACTTCACAGATGCAAGGAAATATGAGTTGTTTCTATCACCAAGCCTCAACCACTCTATGTTGGATTTCTGTTTTGCCAATTTCTCATCGATTTCACTCCATCTCTGCACATTTTCAATACAGAGTATCGATTTTTCAATGCTCTTTTTATCCATCCTATTCTCTTCCAATTCATTCTGGGCATCATTTAAATCTTTTCTAGCCTGTTTCAACTTCTTGGTTGTTCCCCTTATCTTCTTTGTGTGCTTCCTCAAATCACCCTGCGACCTTAAAAGTTTCTTCCACAATTTAGCCATAGGTCTGCCATTCATATGTTTCCTCCAGCTTCTATTAATATCCTCCACAATATCTTTCTTCTCTAGCAAACGATTCATAAATTTGAATTGTTCAACTAGGCATATTTTCTCCTCAAATACCCTCATCCTAAGCAACGAATGATCTGAAACCCCTGCATCCATATTTTCAACACAAACAATAGGAAATTTTGAAAACCAGCTGGCATTAGCCAACGCTCTATCGATCCTGGAGTATATTACTCCATCAACATGTCTATTAGACCAGGTTAAGTAACTTCCTGTGCTTTCACATTCGCTTAGTCCCACATTCCTCTTCATCTTCTCAAAGTCCCAAAACTCATTAGCTTGAACATCATTGCCCCCCATATGTCCTCAATTTTTAGCACATTGTTGTAGTTTTCAATCAGTACCCAAGGCCCCTGTACTTTTGACTGATTTTGTTCTATGTCTTTCCAAAAACTTTTCCTCTGTTTTACTTGATTTCTAGCATGAATAGTTGTAATCCAGAATAGCTGCTGCCCAGATTCTATCCTTCACCTCACAAAGTATCATCTGATCAGTTTTAACTGCCACATGTACTTCAATTTTGTTCCTATCCCACATTAGCCATATCATTCCATTCGGATGTTTCTCATAATTTTCTATAAACTCCCATCTATTTCCAAATCTCTTCCGGACCCCTTCAGCATTAACCTTTTTTACTCTCGTTTTCAAAATCACAGCAAGCATTAAATCCAACCCTTTGAGACGGGAGCTAATCTCAATCTGTTTTGCTGTTTTATTCAACCCCCTCACATTCTACGAGAGTATCATGGGACATGCCCATAGTCCCCTCCAGGATCTCCCCACATCCTTAAAGGTACTTCTTCTTCACATGATTCTCCTTCATTCTTCTTTCTCCCCAGTCCAGATTCTTCATTCTCATTCTTGATTTGCTTGCCCCTATTTCGTGATTGCACCACAGTCCATTCATTGCTTTTCTTCTCAACTTGTTTCACAGTTTCAGCCTTCTTTCTGCTACTTTTCCCAATCTCGGTTACCACCAAATTGTTCTCATCCTTCTGTTTATCCCCATTCTGTTTTGGCATCCACCTTTGAGTAATTTTAGTGCTACAGATATGGCCTTCTATCTGGCATTTTTCACTGAATAATGGTTTCCCTTCCAGCTCGATCTCCTGTTTAAACAACTTTTCTTCCACATCCTTTATATTCACACTATCCGGGATTTTTGCGAAATATCTATCTCTACCAATATTCTCGCATAGGATATTCTCAGCTTATTCGTCGTACACTCATCTGTAAACAATAGCTTTCCTAGAACACAACCAATCTTCCCTAAGCTCCTTGTACCCCACAAATGAATTGGTAGCCTGGGTAGCTTCACCCAAATAAGAACTGTTCTAACCATGTCCTCCTTCAACGAGAATTTAGGTTTCCACAACTGCAAGTACATAGCCTTTCTCAACATCGTATCCCTATCCTCCTTCGTTATGAATCTCAACACAGAATACCCCTCATCATTGTATAGCAATTCAGGCATAGCTAAGAAATCCCAAAATTTACTCTCGAATCTCTCAACTGCATTCAGGGTCAAGTTTCCTCCAAATACATACATAATCAGTGCATTTTCCCGAAATACCAGCTCATTACCAGCTCATTCTTAACATCATCTAGCTCAACTCTATTCTGATTTCCCCATCAACAATTTTAGGCGCTATATATTCAATTTGCATCCCATTTGATCGAACTTCTCCTTCCAAATTTCAGGCTCAATTTTATAACTATATAATTAGTTTGCCTTCAGATCTTACCTCAGACTCCACCATTTCTCCATCCGATTTTCCTCCGTTCACTGTTTCTGCTTCACCATCCTTTCACTCTGACTGGTAACTTCAACACGATCCTCCCATATTAAGTTACTCCATTCCATCGCCAGCAACGTCACCTTTCTTCGCTACCGGTCTCACCCACGCTCCATGACCGCAGCAATCGCACCATTAGTATGTGTTTTCCCCCGCAATCATTCGCTTCTTTGCCACATTAATTTTATTTTTTTAGGACTTGTAATTCCTTAGCTAGTTTGCCAAGTTCCAGGAAAGACCGTCTTTCCTTGTAATTATGGAAAGATGAGATTTAATTAGAATAATAAAAAATAAAAGATATTAATTGTAGTATTAAAATTTTACTATGCAACGTGTAGTAGTTATAAAGTTTATAAGCCGATTCATTCAATCCAAAAAAATTATCTTTATTTCTTCTAATTTACATTTTAAACATTAATTTTCTCATAATTTATGAAAAGATCGTTTTTAAACATTAATTTTCCCATAATTTATAAAAATATCGTACGGACTCTAAGTAATCAAAAATTATTTTTAAAATCAAAATCATTGTTGACCCAAAATAATTAGCTGGTCCTTAACTTGGCGATTGGTCCCATAATAATAAAAAGAGGAAAAAGAGCAAGAAGAGTCAATTACGTGATCTAACTTAACAGGTGCCCAGCCGACATGCCGTCGGTCTAGAAGATTCAGAAGCCATCTTCGACTCTGCAAATGTCGATTAATTAGTCAATATGTCTCCATTTCAAATTAAACTGCACCGATATTTTCATAATTTTCAAGTATAATTTTCACTGTTAATATGAGTACCCTCGTCATTCCACTAACTAACTACTTTTATTTATGATTTTTTTAAACCGACTAATGATTAAATTAATTATAAAAAAATATTTTAATCAATTTAAAATTAAATTATAATTAATTATATATTACGATACATTTTAAAAGTTTTTTAAAATTATAAAATCTCGTTATAATAAAAAGACAAACATCAAATCACTTGATCAGTTATATCATTTATAAAATAATTCTATCTAACAGTTAGTTTGTTGGTGTATAATAAAATTTTGGAGGACTCCTAATTTATTTTTATTTTTTTTAATTTATGTTGGGACAGAAATTATAGCGGTGTTTTCAATGACATGATTGAGAGATACGTAACAATGTCAATTTGTGTTGTGCCATGTGAGTGACGACACATTTAACTATGGTCTATGGTAGAGCAGTCCCCGCGTAATAGAAAGGGCATATACTCGCCCACGACTTTCAGCATCTTTTGCAACTCGCCACGATTTTATTGCTTGCTTCGGCGTGAAAAACTGAAATTGTACGAGTACAAAAGAATCAACCCTAAATCTATATTAATAGTGTATCTTAATTAATATAAACGTACACATAAAATACACTATAAATTGTAGAAATATAATGGAAAATTAGAAGAAATAAAGATAAAATTTTAAATTGCATTAATCGGGTAATAAACTTATAACTGCATGTTGCATAATAAATTTTTAATCTTGTAACTAAATTTTTTTACGTTTGTATAATTCTAATTCAACCTCATATTTCCATATTCCCGATATATCCAAAAAAATTGCCTAAAATACACAACTAAATAATTTAAAAATGTAAATTTATCTGTTTAGATATCTGCTATTCTGGTATAATTTGGCCCAAAATATAATAATAATATGGTAAGAGAAAGATAATTATTTAGCACCGCCGAATTAGCATTGCCCACAGAGCCTGCCAACTACAGGTACAGGTAAAATCTAATGAACAATTATTTAATCTTACAAGCATTGCCAACCTCCATTTCTACATACTACGTTGGTGTTCGCATTCATCCACCGCCCAAAGCTCGCCGCGTGCCATTCGCTTCCTCTTCCTTCACCGGTAAATCACCCGTTTCTCCATGTGTATGCGTGTTTCTTGTAAAAATTTGGAAAATTTTATCCGTCGATCATCTCTCTGTAATTCAGCATACTCTGTATCGAGGTGTGATGTGGAGTTTTGTGTTTCCTCCTGTTTGACCTCTCGTAATGTATTTGTCGATTTGATTGTTTATATGTGATGTTTGCTGCGTGATTTGAGCTTTCTGTGATTCTAATATTAAACTAGGAATTCATGTATCCGAGGAGTGCGATTACGTATGTATTATAAAGATAAATCGTTTTTTTAGTTTTGGAAAACGATGGAAATGTTAGCTGTCATTTCATTTGCAAAGGTAGGAATTATCATTTCCGATGCGTGAAATATTTGGAGTGACAAGGATTTTTCTAGCTTTTGGCTTGGATTCAGCCAAATGTGCGCGGTTATGGTTTGTTTTGTTGAATGTTTGAATAAATACTGTGGCAGTTCGTGATTTGAGGTATCTGAGTTAGAATGAGGTCGCTCTGAGATTCTTAAGGTTTCTGTTTTGGATATTATTTGATAGGTTGGGGTACGCTGGACAATGTAGGCTTAACCGATCCTTTTCCTCGTTTATCTGAGCTAGGTTCTTTTTTTCATGAGCCTGCTATTTTTCTCCAATGATTATTGTTGATTTCTACGACGCAAGCCTTTGTGGTGTTTTTAAACTGTTGCATGTAGATTTGTGTTTTTGAGGAGATCTAGGTTGGCATAAATGATCACATCTCTTTAAAAAAAATTATGCGTAACTTGCCCTGCTCTTGGTAACTTGTTTCTGAGTTCCTCTATGCGATGGTGCCTTTGTCTTGATTTTCTTTGTAGGTTTCTTTTCACCCTTAGTAGGTCAGTTATCAACATTAATCTTCTTTGAACCTTTTGTGATCCCGTGAGATGGTATTCGTTGTACGGTGTGGTTTACATGGCTCCTATCTGGCAACTTCATGTGATTTATATTGAAGGTGTTAAACAAAAATAGAGTTAGATGGAAGTTGTTCTTTTAGTTATGTAGTATAGTAGTATTATTATAGTTGCTCTTTACGTTTTTATTTTGTAAATTGTCATTGTCTTATTTCCAGAGTATTAAAATGTGTTCTGTTTGTAATGGTTTAGTAAGCGTTTGTTTGATGCTAATTGCAGCCATGGATTCATCCTCTGGTCAGGGTCTGTACCCTATGCATCGCTGCAAAACTATTCACCTGGTTTGCCCTTTTCCCTCCTAATGTCCTGAATTTATAATTACATGTTGATTGATATGCATTGTGCAGATATATATATATATATATATATATGTATAAAGTTTCTTGGCTTTTGTCCTTTTATCTGTAAGCATTGTAGCAATGTGTTGTTGCTTTCATCTTGAGCATAATTGAATGCAATAAGTTTTTGTTTCTGTACATAGGTGAGGCATGCTCAAGGAGTACACAATGTTGCTGGAGAAAAGGACCACAGTGCATACATGTCTCCTGTACTTTTTGATGCCCAACTTACCCCTATTGGTTGGCAGCAGGTAAATTTTCTCAACAGGAAGAGTTTTAAGTAGGGCTGGCTAATAAAATACTTAAGTGCATGATTCGAAATAGTTCTGGTTGAAAGATATACTCTGTGCCACGGTCTGGTCTGTGCTCTTTTATTTAATACTTCATCATGACATATGCAAAAGCTCTAATATCAAACTTAATTTGGTGCTTATGATGGTATTAAGAACGCATTAAATTCTGGCTGCAGGTGGATAATCTTCGGAAACATGTTCAGTCAATTGGACTGTTGAAGAAGGTTGAACTAGTAGTTTGCTCCCCATTACTAAGGTAATTTTGTTTTTTTTCAACAATGCATTAGAAATGAAATGAGCCTAGCCTCAATAGATGTGAGAATGAGATCGTTTTGACCTTCATATGGGAGACCTTTACATTCTCCAGTACAACATGTTCAAGATGGAGAATAATTCAATTTATTTTTAAGGGCAGTGATAAGGCGGTAAGGCCTGTCAAGATTAAAAAAGAAACCATTACAAAAGGGCATTTACACTATGGGTGCATTTGTCTTGACAAAGCAATGGTGAAATCTAATTCAGATAACCGACTGGACATAGTGGAATGGAGGTGTACTTTTGCTTGTTATATACTTGCACTGAGTTGGGTCGAAACTGTTGGTTAGCTTAATTTCTTTAAATTTTCCGTCACATCCAAGGAACTCTAGATGACTTTCGATTGTTTAAAATCTAGTGGTTAAGAGTTAAGACAACGCTTTCACTCCTCCACTCCTGGTTCACTTGGTTAGTATGCTTGAATGGATAAACATTGAAAAGGAAAAGGTATAATTTGGAATACGAAATCTACGGAGATGTCAAGTAGATCATGAATTTGATCTGAAACTGGAGTGCAGGCCGGGTCATAAATTTTCAGCTCATTGTTGATATTTCTATCATTGACTTCTGGAACATGAAGCTTGGTACAACCTTAACAGCGTCTAGTTGTTTTATAGGACTATGCAAACAGCTGTTGGTGTTTTTGGAGGAGGAGGTTATGCAAATGGGATAGATGTTCCTCCACTTTTGGTAGAAGATGGTGGAAACAGTAGCCGACCAGCAATTTCTAGTCTAAATTGCCCTCCATTTGTGGCTGTTGAACTTTGCAGAGAACACTTGGTATGTGATTTGTGCTATCTTCAACTCAAGTTGGGCTTTGGATATGTTTGCTAAGCTGATGGCTTTTTTATTTCAGAAATGTGATTTTTGTCTTCAGTTCCATAACTTGGCCTTTGATTTTCCATTTTCCAGGGAGTTCATTGGTGTGATAAGAGGAGAAGTATAACCGAATATAAGCCTATCTTTCCTGCTATCGATTTTTCATTGGCAAGTAATCTCATTCTAAGCCTAATGATGTTTTGGGAACAAGTTACAGTTTATGTTTACATTGGTTTTTTCCCTTTTCAGATTGAAAGCGACGAAGACATTCTGTGGGAGCCTGATGTTCGAGAAAGAAATGAAGATGTTGCTGTTCGGGGGAAGAAGTTTTTGGACTGGTGACTTCTTTATCCTTTCTAGTTAAAACGTCAATCTGCCATCTTATGTTCCCTGTATTTGACTACTGCTAATTGTCATAGGTTGTGGATGCGGGAGGAGAAGGAGATTGCAGTAGTTACTCACAGCGGTTTCTTGATTCATACACTAGGAGAGTTTGGGAATGATTGTCATCCAGATGTGAAGGGTGAATTGGGCAAACCGTAAGTTTTTCAAAAACCTCTGTGCCGCTTTAGTCAATCCTTACAAATAATACCCACAAGGCCATATGTTCCTGTATTTGTATTTATCTGTGATCATTTAGAGGTTTTGCAGACATTAATTTTTGCTAACATCATTTAGGCAATCGGCATTTAAAAGTCTCTAAGATGAGCAGCGTGAACATTCATTGGTTACTCCCAAAATACTGGTGCAATCTTGTGGAGAATAACCATCATAAAATCCATATTGAAGCCAAGATAATTCAAAGACATCTTTTAATCAATCTTCAACCAGTTGAGTGATTTTGGGTTTTTTTTTTGCAGGTTTAATAACTGCGAACTTCGATCTGTTGTCATTGTTGACAAAAGGTTAGTTTCTCTAGTATTGTTAATTCGTTCTTAACTTGGGTGGTCAATTTATCTTGATTTAGCTTTCGCGCTCGAAGCCCTATCTTACTTGTGCTGCCAACTGATGAGCGTTTGAATGTGCAGTATGATTGGATCGGATGCTCCAACAACCAATTATCCTGGCAAAATCCCCAGCGGACTGGATAATCCAAGTGATGCCGGGAGCGAGAAGCAAGTTTGACCCTGGTAAATTCTACTGCAGAGAAGATCCATGGGGAAGCTGGTGCGATGATGGTTTTGAAGTGATTAGTTTGCACGGAGAAAATAACACTTTAGCATTAATCGGATTTGTAGACGAATGTTTTCTTTAAAACCAGTAAACACTATATTGTATTTTGACAGTTATCTATTTATGGGTACTGGTTAAAATACTCTTTCATCATCTTCACAAAACGTTTGAATGGTTAAAGATTGCAAAATCAAAAGTGACTCCAGTGTTTTCCGGTTCTATCTATCAGAAAATTCTTCGGTAACTTATCTATTGTAAAACAAAAAGAATCAAACCCGCCAGGACAGCTACGAGAAGAAAGAAGAAAGCACCAACTGTTTTCATATCGGTGGAATAGCTAGCCTTCTGTGTAGTATTCAGCTTCCTTGTCCCCGCACTATCCTCCAAGTTTGGCTTCGGGGTAGAACTAGAAATAGCAACCACGTCCCAAAAGGCTTTTGTGGTTGAGGTTGTGAGGGAGGAATCAGATTCAAGGTCCAAAATTTCAGAGCCTGCTATTGGAGCCTCCATCGACATGAGCTCTGCACAGTGGTCTTTGACAACCTTGGGAAAAATGAAATATACAGAAGAAAATTCTACATCAAATCTCTCAGATGCAGCCAGCAATGACTCCGAAGTTAACTCAATAGTTAGCATAGAACCATACCTCAATTGTTTCAGATGGCATGAGATAGTCACAGATATATAAACCTGCCAGCCATGGAATGAATACTCTTCGAGGAAATGACACGCTCGAGTGTTGTCTGCTTAAGTGAAAATAAATATTCAATAAGTAGGGAATTCAGAATTGGTATTTCAATCTTCCAAAACTCACATGAGGTGAGGCCGTGAAGGACAGAAGACGATGATAACACTATTGCCCCAAATCATTTGAGTCGCAAGGTCATACCTCTGCAATTGCAGCACAAGTTTCAGAACTTGTTCTGAGGTTGGCAAATGACCACTTGCTTCCTGATCTGTATCAACTGCCGATTCTGAATCCCCCTCTGCCTCATCACACAAAATGTCC
>JAULKM010000002.1:5424411-5443491 GCA_032355605.1 Rubia tinctorum
AATAAAAATGAATTTCCCTCCTAAGCAGGTAAGAAGTAGGGTTATCCTAACTGGCCAATGTTCATTCTACCTAGAGTAGTAGTACTGATGCTAGACCTAGATTTGACTCATGGCCCTTTAAATGTGTTGGTCTTCATTTCCGAGGTTTATGATCCAAGACCGACGTAGTTCCAACTCTTCAAATAGTATGACTAACCTTATTGGGAATTCAAGACCTTCACATGTAGGTTTACCTTGTTAGTAATCAAGGCCTTCGATAATGATCTTTGTGTCTATTGTTGGTTCAACCTTGGCAGTTCCCACTAAGGCCTTCAAAATTGAGGTGGTCATCTTTGATAAAAACTGCATGGCGCTAATTTGTTTGCAGCAAGAGTGCGGTATATATCGAATGAGGAACAACTTCTACCATATGCACATTTAAAATGGTGAAATGGATATGTTATTGGCCTTCAATGAAGATCCTATCTGTTGTGTCAAGGTTGATCTTCAAAGGTCGGGAGCAATTGTGGTTGTGTTTGAGTCCCCAAGGCTTCCTCTTCAAAGCACATGATTGTTGATTATGAGATCGAGTGTAACTTATACGCGTACAGCCCGCATGTCGGTCTTTACAACCGCTTCCCATATTTTAAACAACTGGTCAGATTATTTTGGCCATTTAACACCTTAATAAAGGCATTACACTAGCCATTGCATTTTGTCAAATCCGCCTCATATTCAATAAGTATAATTGCCAGAAGACATAATGAATTATTCCTTTGTGCATTTCAGTCATGTCTGTCATCAATTCATTAAATATCTTACTAGAAAATGTCCTAACGAATCATGCCTTCGTGTGTTCTTGTTTAGTCTACCGTTAAGTCATTAAATTTACAACAGGAAAAAGGTATAAGAGTTATGCCTTCATGCCTTTTAAAATACAATTTTTCCTCATTACTTCTGCACACGGAACATGAAGTGTGTTTCGCATCAATCCGCATGGACCGTGCTTCTCCTCTTAGCCCATGGAGAGCCCACTATCTGTGCTTCCTTGATCAAGGATTTCTGTCACGGATTGTATTATATGTCACGATATGTGAAGCTGTTTTTGCACAAGCATCAAAATCCACAAAAACTCTTCACATACTGTGTTATATGCCATGATCCCCCAATAAATCAAACTATTCCATCCAGAATCCTCTATCTTCTTCACGGACCTTGCTATTTTTCACGGTCAGTATTTCACGGGTCATTTCAGGATCATAAATTTGAAAAATCAACTCCCAACCATACTTGTTATAGGTGCTATTACTCCATACTTTATGTTTGTTTGAATGATGTCCTTCAGTCAATGTGCATTTTCCTTTTACAATTCAATGATTAATTACATAGATATTTAATTCAGTAATTTTGAGTGATCAAAATGTTTAGCGGGAAACAATTTTCAATTTTCAATTTTCTAGCATTAATTTTATTGGGTTTGCAACATATTAAGACTTAACCTATAGGGTCAGACATACTAGTGCATGATTGGCCATTAACAATGTCATTGTTCGCCAATTTCTAATTTCTACCTCGAAAGTGTCATTCTTTCATTGTTCATATATCAGAATACGTAATCATTTAGTAGTTGGTTTGAATGAAATCTAGCTAAAACTACAAACAACTGATATGCAGAGGTTCAATATCAACTTCCGCATAATTATCAGAGAATAACGGCGTATTAAAATAACCGGTACCATTGATGATGACATTAAGCAGTGCTGGAAGTTCACCAGCCTCAATCCGGCCATCCTCCAATACCCAAACTAAGGTCATAAATCATGTGTGATTGTGTAATAATATACGATGTTCAAAATTATTTCGAAAAAAATCCGAATGCATAAAGAATCTAAATATTAGGAATTTTCCACCTTCTAATATAAGAAAAAACATTAGAAAATTCGGTAACAAATATTTCCATACACACCACACGAAATCACTAAAAGGTATGATCATTGAATAAAAATCTGTAAGGGTTTTAGAGAAAAACAATACTGGTACACGCAAATTAACTTGAAAACATTATTAGACATTCGAATCAAAACATTATTAGACATTATAAAAGACATGTGTAGGGAAAATCAAGAAGGGGTGCACTCTCTTGGTGATTAAAGAACAGTTACCCTCTTGTTCGTCATTTTCTTTGATTTCCTTATTGGTAAGACGAATGTCCCTCCGTATTGAATTACTTCCTTCACTTTGACCGTCATTTTGTCATACACCCTCACTAATTCTCTCATCCTAGTGTCGGCTATAGAACAAAATAATAGTCTGTTGCATTCAGTTAGTGGTTTATCAACATTAATACACTAAATTTTTTGAACAGTTACAATTCTGGCTTGGCAGTACGTGGCCTCTTATTGTTGTCGTTCTTATATATTTTATCTCATTTCCCTTAGTTGAGTACCCGCCTCTTTTTTTCAATATACTTCTGGTTGTGTAACTTGTATGGAACCTCTTGGCTCCTTAACGCAATCGTATCGCCATGTTGTTTTATGATCCTAATAATGATACTTCCATACGGCAATTTTTCGCACTCTTCTTTGAGTTCACAACCGATGCCACCGTGTTCTGCAATATAGAGTATCCTGGATTGATTTTTCTCGCCTGGATGACATGGTATAATAACATGATGGTTTACTTATAAGATTGGTTCCGAGATGTGGCCTCCTATTGGTTCCGAGATGTGGCCTCTTATTGGTACAATAACCCAGGAAAATATATCATTCACGGTTCTTTCTTCAATCGTCATAAAGTTTTACTTATAAGATTTTTCCTTATCCAAATCATTCTCCCCACAACATAAATACAAGGGATCTAGAGTTACAAGGTCCAAAGATGAAGCGTCAACATGGTACAGGACTTATTGGCATGGTATATATCGAGAGCGTCATCCAAATTCGTTGGGTAAGTGCCATTAGGACTTTAGAAGTAAACCCCAACAATGTATTAATAGTACTATAATGTCCCTACTTTGACCTAGGTAGTGTATGAACGACCTTCCACTTCAGTCAAATTTTCATAGGATTGACAAACTTCATCAAAATATGCAGGATCGGCCATACGCAATAGTTCCTTGCAACATTGTAGTTCAAATTTACAAATCATATCGGAAAGGTCTAACCTAATTATATCATTTTGTTGCACACCAAAACAATCCAACATCTTAGCAGATTGAACATAATTGTTGTACCTAACCTCGTACTCTTTGGTGAAAAGTAATGAGCATTCAAATAATTGTTATTCCTTCTACGTGTCTCCTGTTTCGTACTCCAAGAAGTTGTGGTCACTTGTGTCAACTTTAAAGTCATTTGGTTGTGATGGAAGATGTGTGCTTCTCACTATTGGTCGATAATTGTGGTCGACTAGCGGTTGAATTGCAATAGATTCATATTTCAGTACAATGTTTTGTTTGGCGGGCAGAGGTTTTTCCTCGATTTATTTAAGTCTGGCATGTTTCCAATTTTGGAATACCATCTAGAAGAAGGAACCCTACCTTCCTAGAAACATTCCAAATGTGAAAATTAAATCAGAATTTATTTACGATAAAAAATATATAATTTAATTGAATTTTGTTTTTAATTGAGGCACAGTTTGTACATTGAATGTACAACCGAAATAGGAACAAAATTACTTTATAAGAGTAAACCAAAAATCTTAAAGGAATTCCGCTTTCAAAATATTCATAGGAAAATGTGGCCAACTGCAAATGTTGTTGGGGTAGGTTTACAGTATCTGGTTGTTAAACCATAAGTAATCCCGTCACTTAGACCCACAATCTTATACGAACTCTAACACAGATGGGGGTTGTGCGAACCTGATAAAATATTGAAATAAAGCATCCACAATGAAAAGAATAATGCACCAAATTGTTATTCGAATGCAGTGAAACTTATTTTTCTAGGGGGGGAAGAAGCAGCAACGAAATGGCCTTATCTAAATCATTATTATCTGAATCGGAGTTCGGAATTGTCCCATAATCATCATCGACATGTTGAAGATGAATTCCTTTGGAACGATAGTAAGCCCGTTGTTCATCTTAAACTCTGATAGATCTTTGCTTGTGTCCTGCATTCATCCTAAAAAGCAATTGCACAACTTCACAATCCAGTACTCCTTTCTCTTCACCTACATATGTCAGATGCATATTAGCGAACTCATGTCTAAAAAAGACAATTTCATACGAATTTTTGTCCAGAACGATACTTACAAGTTTACAAAGTACCAGTCACACTTTCCCGAAGCCTTTTAGCACGCCTCCCACTAGCACTTACCCCGTTCTTTGTATTGGTTTCTGGGTTAACTTCCAGAAGTTTTTTATAAATCTAACTTTAATCGTAGTATTCCATTGGTAAGGGCCGATTAACAATGATCACTCTTTTCTTCCTAAATATCGTTGTAATCACTCCTTCACATGGAAATTCTTTCTTACTATTGCATGGGGCTTTCAACATATACAACAAGATTGTAAACCCCGGATTGATGGAGGTTTTTCTCTATAATGTAGTAGAACAACATTAGACTGCCAATAAATGGTTCACACGCACCACCACCAAAGGGTAGTACGTTCATAGAAATCCACTCAAATACTAAACATTGCTCCTCATTTAGTTGCCCCAAATCATACGTCACGACTTGTCCTGATGTTTCATCCCTCAACCAGAAATAGGTCTTGGCCATTTGTACAGAACATATTGGTTAGTTGTCCAACTTCCTTTGCCCTGATTTTTAGCCATATTGGTCCATCGGGTTTGTTATAGCGTCAGTGGATGGGGTAAGTGGGAGGGCACCCAAACACTTTATTGATTACTAATTTTAGTAACCAACACAACCATCCCGTTAACCATAGTACTTCTAGAGTTACTAATATCCTTTCCAAAATTAGCATAAAATTGAACTACCTAGTCGAGGCAGGTTGGGAAATCCGTAGTAATCAAATTGTGCAGAAAATGGGGACGGAATTTGTGCAAGACATAGTCAAAATTCAAATCACTCAGGGATTCATGTTTTATCACTTTAATTTGGGTGCATTTCGCCAGAACCACGGGTTATACCTTGCTTCAGCACCCTTGTTCAAAAACTTCCGAGTTGGAAGAGTTGGTTGTGGTTCAGCAATCTGAAAATCCCAGCTACCGGAAATAGCCGTGAATTTAGTTGATTTGATAGATTGACCGACGTTCTTTGACCAGTCCATTTCGGTGGAATTATGCTATTTATGAGGATCAGTTGTGTAATTTTGAGGTCTCGAGCTTCATCCACAGAATTTTCGCAGCAATGGTTGTGGCCGATTATCGAGGAACATTCTTAGAATATTACTCCCCAGTGAATGACTGCTGATACTTCCGAATTTGAAAGGATAGTTTCGAAACAACTCCCTTTTCCAAAGTCCACCAACTACATAAGTTAAAACTTAAGTTAGGGCTCTGGGAAACGGTACATGTTCGGATATCAAAAAGTTGGCACCATTTTACAATTCAATTATAGATCTAAAATCGGGGAATTTGGACTACACGAGACATGAATTGGTAACGATGATTCGGTGAGACGTTATACCATTGATAGACGGCGGTTGAACCACCTTGTTACATGGTTAAGCAAATTTTTGGTATCCTTGGCATCATCATCTTCAAAAATAACATACTCACTCTGTCCCACCCAATCTTGCAGAAAGAAAAAATAGTTTTTTTAATTTAAGGGATGTGAAATGTCCATAATGCTCTTCTTCTTTAACCTTTACTGCCTGTCTGTCTTCTTCTTCGTTCTAACTTTCTGACTCCCTCCCTCTCTCCCCTTGCATGCCTCTATCCACCTATCTTTGTCTCTATACACCTATCTCATCCGCCTCTCTCAGCTTGCCTCGGTCCCACATCTGCGACATCTCTACCTCTCTCATCTTTGTTCTACTTGCGACAACTTCCCTCTCAACTTCATTTGTTTTGCCTCTTATCTCGTCAGAATCCCCACCGCTTATCTTGCCAGGATTGACGTCTACGATTAAAATCTTCTCATAGGATTTGTAGGCAACCTTCCCGTCTTCTTCCATACATTTTTCTGGTTCACTGCCACTACCTTCAATTAACGGTAACTTTTTATAAAGTACAGATTTAATCGTGGAAATAAAAATTAAGTGCGGATATAGCCATAGAAATTAAAATTAAGTGTTGATATAACCCTAGAATTCTTGTTAGATTCTAACGGCGAGAAGGGTAAAATCATCCTTTTAAAAAAAACTAAGTATGGATATCTTGGTTATTTCTGTGATGGTCAAAGAAGGAAATGAGAATTTTGGGTAGAACCGCAAAATTCATCAATAACTTAGAGTTTTTTGCAGTTTCGAATTGTAAAAGGTTATTTTGACACTTTTGTAAAATAATAGAATTAGTTTTATTTATAGTCCATTAATATAATATTGGTTGATTAAAAATTTATATACAAAAAAATATATAGCGAATCAATTGGGAGTAGCAATTTGCTCAGCTAAAGAAAAAGTTTGAAAATGATTTGTAATCGCTAATTGTAATAATGTAAATATCTTATACATGTTTAACTTTTATATTTTCTCATTCAAAAATACCTTAGTACATGTTAACTTATAATGCTAAACATTTAGCGAATTGATCACGAGTAGCAAATGTTAACTTATGATGCTAAACATTTAGCGAAATGATCACGAGTAGCAAATGTTAACTTATGATGCTAAACATTTAGCGAAATGATCACGAGTAGCAATTTGCTCGAAAAGAGCGTAGTTTAAAAAAAATCATAGTAGTTCTAAAAAAAGCATACTGGTATTAGTTATCACATGATGAGGATGACCGGAGGTGCGTTTTCATTTCCCAACTTGCTGGTCTATGAATGTGAATTATTTTCTTTCTAATTTGAATTATGGCTAGATTTTGTTGGTTCATAATGATAGGAGATTTTGAATACCTGGATGTTCCGGGGTTGAACACATCGACCATATTTGCAAGACCCTGAATGCTTCTCGAGGTAATATTTTCATTCAAAAATATGTGATTGATTGAAGGCATTCCCACACTCACTCACTCAAATTCGTGAACTAATACAATGATACAATATATAGTTAAATATAATTCCATTAAGTTAATAAAAATAATAATTAATTCTACCAAAAATCAAAAGTGACTAAATGTTTTCCGGTTCCTAAAAGAATCAAACCCACCAGGACGGCTACGAGAAGAAAGACAAAAGCATTAACTGTTTTCGTATCGGTGGAATAGGTGGCCTTCTTCTGTGTAGTATTCAGCTTCCTCCCCGCACTATGCTCCAGTTTTGGCTTCGGGGTAGAACTAGAAATAGTAACCACATCCCAAAAGGATGGTGTGGTTGAGCATTTTGTGGCTGAGGTTTTGAGGGAGGAATCCGATTCAAGGTCCAGAATTTCAGAGCATGCGTTTGTAGCCTCCATCAAAATGAGCTCAGCACAGTGGTCTTTGACAACCTCAATTGTTTCAGATGGCAGGAGATAGTCACATATATATAAACCTGCTAGCCATGGAACGAATACTCTTCGAGGGAATGACAGGCTCGATTGTTGTCTCTGCAATTGTAGCATAAGTTGTAGAAATTGGGGTGAGGTTGGCAAATGACCACTTGCTTCCTGATCTGTATCAACTGCCGATTCTGAATCCTCTGCCTCATCACACAAAATGTCCAATCTACTATACAAACTGATAATGATGTCTTCCTTAATATCATGTAGAGCTTGTGAAACAGACTCCTTCGGATTCAAATAGGTAAAAGAGCACAATAACCCTGTGAAGACCAGCACACCACCGACCTCTTCCTGGCTGTATGCTTCCAAAGATTGGTCTTGCATGAAAGGTAAGAGAAATTCAACTTCGTGTAAACCATCAGTTTGAAACTGATCTTCCTCAATCACCAGTCTACCATCAATTAAGCACTTAGCACTCTGAAGTGCTTTAGCATGGGCTGAAAGACCATGGCGGAGAACATCACTAAAACTCCTGCCATGTTGTTCACTTCCGGTGTAAACTGGCAATCTTATGTTGAAATTATATGTGCATCTGATTTCCTTCAGGGAGGTCAAAACTTTTCCCATCTTGAAATCACACGGCTGCAAGCTACTTGATGTAATACGGCTAGCCACTGAACAATTACGACAGGTCCATCTCCTGGGACTATAACTGATATGAATGAGAAGTCTCTCATCCATTTCAAATTCCACTTCAAAGTCCACAGAGGGCACTGCATCAGCAACTGCTTTGATGGTCTGACAAAGTAGTGTGGTTGAATTTTTAAAAGAGCTCTCATTGACCGAAATATAGACACCAATAACCATCACGCCCCCAAGCAGCATTTGCGAGACCTGGCGAGCGTGTTCGGCTATCCAATCCTTATCGATGAACAAAGTCGGCGGCTTGCCCTTGGATCCTTTCTTCTGTCTGTCATCTCTGACGGTTTCAACTAGCGAAGCAGCAGGCTCTCCGGCATCGTTTAGAGGAGTCGGAATCAAATCGTAGACGAAGCCTTTGTCCAACCTTTTGCTCAGTTTTCCGATCACTAATCCTACCTCCGCTTGGCTCAGCCGATCTTCCACTGATTTCAGGCGCGACTCTTCTCCGACAACCGCCCTCACCATTGTCCTTCTCTTTGCCGTTCTTTTGTGCTACTGCATTAGTTCAAAAATATTATTATAATTGGTAACCTAAATCTTACACAAGTAAAATAGAAAAAAATCAATTGTGTTTGAATATTTATAATGTTGAATATCTTAATAAATGTTTAACTTTTATATTTTCTCATTCAAAAATATGTTAATACCTATTAAATTTATAATGTTTAACATTTAGTGAATTGATCGCGGGTAGCGATTTGCTCGAAAAGAGCGTAATTAAAAAAAACCGTACTAGTATTTATTATCACTGTGTCTCTCAATTCGTTTAATATTTTCTATCATACAATTATTATTAGTGATGATCAATTTCGGTTAAAATTGTATAATTACAAAATTTCATTAATAACGTACAAACTCATAATTGATTCGCTAGAAAGTTTTTAATCATAAAATTGTTATTAGTAAAAGGAGGGAGAACCTTGTTCCCTTAATAAAATAAAAGACTTCTTAAACATAAATTTATTATTTGTAAAAGATGGGAGAAATCTATTCTCTGGTTCTCTTGTTGTTTATATAAACTAGTATGGTTAACTGCTTTGTGCCGTTGGTGAACTTGTTTCACTCACCAAAATAATTTGCAAACTCTAAAGATGAGACTAATAGAGTAGCAAGCATAGTCGATCCCACGAGGAACTGAGCAAAATTTATAATAAAATACCTGCTATTATAGAACGATTTTGGTGTAGTCACCACGCCTTAATTTTCTAGATTTTATCTGAACTTATAATGCAAACTAACTAATATCATATATGAATTAAAAAGCAAACTAACAAATATAAATATTTAGAAAATATATTATGAATGTAATCGGCTCGAAATAACTCACATTAGTTAAACATCGATCATAGGAGCAGAGATGAATTAATCCTTATATATCTATCAGTTATAGGAAAGTAAGTACGCTTAACCTCCCAAATTCTTTCTTATCTTATTGACAATTGACCAATTATAATTAATCAATTATTTCTCTTACCAAGATACCTTTGGAAAGTATTCGTTAAATCAGATACACACCTCGATTGTATTAATAATGAAAAGAATCTGATATAGCACTTACCAGAGTAAAAGCAAATAGTAATGCACACTTAATTGTTCTCCGTCTTGCTATTACAATTTTAGGTAGTTAGCTGTTTTTCACAAGAACTCGCTACTTACTAACTTTTTCTAACGATTACGTATTGGTGGAATTAGATAGCATTATCCCAATAATCAAGTTGATCAGTTTTAAATATATCAAGAATAAATTAAACCAAGAACAATCAAGAACACATAAGAATCAATTATAAAACAATTAGGTTTCACGATTCATAATCTAATGTTCGTTATTCCCGATATATAAATTAGTTATTTATAATAATTAAACAAAACAAATAAACAACATAAAAATGAAACATAATTAATAAGATAATATAAAACGAAACGAAAATAATCAAACCAGAAAGGAAACTGCTTGATCAATTGCTGTGCACGAAATTTAATGTAAACCAAACTGGGGCAAATTGATCAATGCGAATGAAAACTGATGTCTTCTCCGTCTCCCAAACCCTCTATGTGTATATATATACACACGCAAGGTTATAAAACCTAAGCCCATTCGGATTGTTCTTCCCAAAGAATAAATATAATATATTCTAATTCTAATTAACTAATTCCTAAAATTAAGGAATTTCAATTGAAAGAGATAATACAATCCTTATCAATATGAGAAGTGAATATTTTTATTTTCTTCAAATCCACATCTCTTCAATAATTCATTTTTCATCCCATAACTTCAGCAATCAAGTCTTTTGTCTCTCTTCCTTCATCCCTGAAATAATGTTTTATAAAATAAGAACATTTTCCATTGGAACACATCGCCTCATAAAAAACCTTAACCTGGAAAACCCAGCGAAAAAAACCTTTGGTTAACAGAAAAATAGTACAATGTATAGCTCCTTTTCAATTCTTCACAATCCATGAATTTCTGCACTAAAAACATCTAAAGTGCAAATTATATTTCAATAAAATCACAATAATCTCACAAAATATGAACACAATATATAACACATCAACAGTACTGAACCGGCTTGATAGTATAACTATTTGACTTTTTCGGTAACATAAGATTATGTTATAGTTCTCATCCTTTTTTGTTATAATGTTTTACCACTGAAAACACTCCATACCCATTTATAATATGTGCTACTTCAGTCCGTACAGCCAGCCCCTTCATTTCATCAAACCTAGAAACATTAAAAAGAAACAAGGTAAAACTATGACAAACTGCATAACCAAGAAGGAAAGAACAAACTATGACAACATCAGAATCCCGGAAAAGAAGGCTCTAAATTTGTTGCTATACAATTGGTTGAATATGGTCCAAACTAGTTCTTTGTTTGTTTTCCCATTTTACCTAGGGCTTCGTCCGTCCGCCTCCGATCATTAATACATGGGAAAAGCCTCCAGTTTTAATCAGTTCTTTAAGTCCATTATAATTTGAATTGAAACATTACCAGTAAAACACGTAAATGAAAACGGGAGCTCCCAGAGAAATGCATTCTCAATCCACTTGCAATGTTTCCAAGCGCTTGAACTGATTAAGCCACAACAGGTATGTTCACATCCATAATCCTTAGGCTTAACATCTACAATAGTTGCTCTCTTACACCAGATTTTAAACAATTAATATACGACTCTAAAATTAAGAATAACTCGACCATAAAAACAATTGATTACACATATCAAAGAGAAATGGAACTGTGGAAGGAGAACATGGTAACGGGACAGTCACGACACCAGAGGGTGAAGATGGTTAAGCAGCAAACTTGGAAAACATAAACATCTGTTGTGCCTTTGTAACAGGTGAGTGCAGATAAATAGTTTGAGGAGGAAGACACGTTTTCATTGCTTACCCAGAGATTCACTGCTCATGCTTTGGTGAAGAGGTGAAGCGGCTGTGAGATAAATTGAAGAAATTGACCATTAAACAAGGGATGGAGGGTAACCGCGACACAGGAGGTGCGAGTCTGTGAAACTGCAGTTGAACGAAGTAGGGAGGTGAAAGCTTCCGGGATCGAATGAACAATCGGATACTGTGAAATTGTTCGGTACCGGATATAGCAGGTTTAAGGTGAAAGAGGACAAGGAAGGAGAAAGAGAGGAAGACTGAAATTACACACGTGAAAACTCGTCTCCATACCTAAACTGGGAACCAAATAAAGGATTCGTGTTTAATATAGGTATAGATAACCTAATATAATTATTCAAGTGGGGGCTATGAGATTCTTTAAAAATACCGACGAACATATAGAGTATATGTTCATGGCCAAGTACAAAATAAATTTAAGATGGGTTTAGACTTTTTATTGTATATCATGATTTTAGTATTAGCTAAAATATTCAACAAAATATGTTTCAGGCAAATTGTTGAATTTTAGCCACCAACATGTTATGATGTTGAAATTTGATCAAGTGAGGAAAAGAATTTTAGCCACCAACATATTATGATACTGGTATAATTTCATTAAGAATTATCCAAGTTTATAGATTTCTCTATTTACTTGAGACATTACGGTTTATTTTCACGTTTCAGAATAACTCTTGTTGGATATATTTTTGGCTTGTATTAGGACTGAAATTTTTATTGCCAAATTGTGAAATCCATACTCCCTCAATCCAAGTCTAAATTGCATGGAATTTTTTTATGCTATTCAAGAAACATGTTTGATTATTAGTATAGTTATCTATGTATAATAATGGTAAATAAAAAGTTGATATTTAGAAAATACTTGTTACGATAAATTCAACAATATCACATATGATAATATTATTATTTATATATCTAATTAAATACTCCCTCCGTCCCATAAGTAATTGCACAATTACATTTTCACGGTCTTCAATGAGCACGTTTGAATGTAAATATCTTTAATTACCTATAATAATACCACATAAAAAATGATATTTAAAAAATAGATGTTTAGATGAATCTAACAAGATCTCACATAATATTTTTATTATATACTACCTCCGTCCCAGGATTATTGGCCTATTTTTTGGTCAAATTTCTCAGACCATGTTTGACCATCAATAACTTTAATTACGGATATTAATGGTACATTAAAATTTTATCTTTAGAAACTACGTAAACATAGGAGTCTAACAATATCTCACATGATGATATTAGAGTCTATATACTAATTGAAATATATAGTCAAACATGGTCCGAGAAAGTTGACCAGAAAATAGGCCAAAACTGCTGGGACGGAGGGAGTATAGATTTATTTTTATTAATGATCAAAGTTTGTAAAGTTTGACTTCAAAAAAAATCAATTGTGCAATTATTTATGTGACAGAGCGAGGGAGTATGTGGTTAAAATTTAATAGAAAATGGTTTTAAAAATAAGTGGGAAATTTGCCCAGAAGGGAGTAGTTTTAAAATATGCTATGCACTATGATGTGCTACTTGACGCCCTCTATCTTTTGTGTTTGCAAGAGTACCTTTACTCATCAAGATGATACACGGGATGTTAAGTATTGGAATAATATAACACATCATTATGTATAATTGAACACAAAGTCTTGTTTTACACCGACTAACCATTAGCTAAACTTATTTTATAATTGATATAACTAATGGGGTGACACTAATGAGAAGGCATATTAAAGGCACCACTTCAAAGGCGGTTCCATCCGATTTCTGAAGAATCCCGTTTGCAAGGGTCATCCAAACTCATAACTTTCTTAAATTGGACCCCCCTGTTTTAGAAGGCGGTTCAATCAGTTTGGAAGGTGGTTCATTTTGAACCACCTTTAACGGCTCCTGGTTAAAAGTGGTTCTATTAATAATCGTCTATAATCAATTGGTTTTAAAGGTGGTATGCCTAGGTAACTTTGATCGTTTGGAGTTTCGAACTCGTAACCGTATGTCTGGCGGTACTTTCAAGTTAGTAAAGCTCGGTTAAACCACCAACAAAGGCGCGAATGGTGTTTCTGATTCAGAACTATTCCTAGTTCTGCACTTGGAACTATGTCCTAGCTTATGGTGAGACATGCAATTTGAGTCTCGAGCTCGAAACTAACGGATTTGGTCAATTTATAGCTGATTTTTAAATGGGTTTATCATGTTGAAAAACCAAAGAATTGTTAAGCAATCACAATTTGGGACTTCATGAGGAATCGATTACATGTATTAATAATAGTAGAATTGTGTTGAATTTATGGTTTAGGGTTTAGTATTTAGTGTAATGTGTTGTATGAATGAAGAGGGTTTAGGTTGTTTTAGGGTAATTTGTTGAATTACACTAATTTATGACACTTAAATGTAGGATGTTGATAATGGATCGTATTGAACTCATTAGTAACGATCTTAGGAATTCACCCGATTACATTCCTTTGGTTTAATCTTTTATTGTGTTAGCGTTCGAATATGCATCGAAGAATGGTGTGGGTGTGCATGATGCCCATGTAGGGATTGTAAGAATGAAGCATTTTTTTGGAGAAAGAAGTTACGTGAACATCTAATCATGCGTGGGCTTGATACTACTTAAACTACTTGGGTGTGGCACTGGGATGTTGGGTGCTTTGAAGATTATAAAAGAAAGGAAGGTGGTGATTTAGACGGTGATGGTGTTTTGATGAGGTGATAGAGGATGTTGCCAGAAAATATCACGGGAAACCAGAAGCTCTAGAAGCCTTGCATAATGACAAAAGGACGACATTGTATAACAGCTCTAAACATTCGGGTTTGAGTGCGACTTTGAGAATAATGAACTTGAAAGCCAAATATGGGTGGATAGATAAAGAGATAATGGAGACGCTTGAATTAATTAGAGAATTGCTTCCTGAGGGTAATCCTATGCCTGATAGATCGTATGCAGCGAAAGGGATTCTCTGTCCAATGGGATTGGAATTGGAAAAAATATCACGCATAAGCCCGAATGATTGTATGTTGTATATGGGGAAGGAGAATGAGTTTCGAGAAAGATGGTGTGCGTGTAGTGATTCTGGGTAAAAGATGAAGTGTGGTGACATTTCCATTAGCGCAGAAGTGGGGTTGTGTTCGAATAAGAAGACACATGCTAAAGTTTTTCTGGTATCTCCCTATTATACCAAGGTTGAAGAAGTTGCTTGCTTGCAAGGAAGACACCAAATTATTGCGCTAGCATTCATATTGAGTTAGACCGACGATGATGTGATTAGGCACACATCAGTCGGTGAGCAGTGGAAGAAGCTAGATGCCATATACCAAGAGTTTGGAGTGGAACCCCGACATTTGAGGTTAGGCTTATCAACTTATGTAATGAATCATTTTGGTAATATGAGCAGCACACACAATTCATGGCATGTTATGTTAGTGATAAACAATCTCCTTTCATGGCTTATAATGATACGAAAGTATGTCTTACAATCATTGATGATTTTTGGGCCCAAGCAACCGGGTAATGATATAGATGTTCACCTTGATCCTCTTGTTGATGGTTTGTTGACTTTGTTTGACAAAGGTGTCTGCAAGTACGATGGTAGTGTGGAGGATTTTTTTACATTGAAGGCATTATTGCTTTGCAAATTAAAGGATTTCCCCGCATACGAATTTTTTTCTGGATATTCGGTGAAATGGCACTATGCATGTCCTGTGTGTGAGAAGTAAACATTTTTTTCTCCATTGAAGCATGAATGTAAAACTGTTTATCAAGGGCATAGGCGGTTTCTTCCCGAGGGTCACTCGTGGGGATCGACGAGGCGGTGGTTCAACGGAGAAATGGATGAAAGAGGACCGCCTGCTCCATTATCGGGTGCCAGGATTTTTGAAAATGGTTAGCATTTGGGAAATGATTTTGGAAAGAAGAAGCAAAAAATCGGCGGTTGAAGGAAGATGGAAGAAATGCTAAAAAAACTCTCTGTTGTGCGGAATACCGAGAAAGAACAAGCAAAGAAAATAAAAGCAAAAGACAAAACACCAGAATTTACGTGGTTCACCAATTTGGCTACATCCACGGCCGACCAAGATCGGATTCCACTAGAGAGAAAATGCCATATTACAGATTTCCTACTCTCTACCAATCCTATCTCTTAGAGTTACAGTAAAAGAACGATGCACTATATATAGCCCTCTCCATCGTAAACCCTAATGCTTTTGGGTCCATCCTGTCGAAACGGCTAATACGTATTCAATATATACCAACAAAGGTGTTCAAATTTGCTGACCCGATCAGACTCGATTTGACTCTGCTCATCAATGTAAAAACTAAAACACACTGCCTAAAAATATCAAAACTGGCAATGGAATTATATGGGAAAGGATGATTGATATTCATGATACTTGAACATTATTTTTTCGCCAACAAAATAGATATTAAATTTTGAAGTTAACACCTAAGCGCCTCTTTCAATATTAAATAAATCGACTTCTATTATTATGAACAAACATTTCTTCTTATATTTTATAATTGGAATCTCACTAATTAAATGAAATACTAGTATACTTTTTTCACAAAGTTTTGTTTCAGACCAACTTACCGTTACACATGATAATTTTATAATTAATGTAACTAATGAGGGGATTTCAGATATGTTTTTATATTGCAATGAGGATTCTATGACTTCGAAAAACTTTAAAAATTTATCGTAAGTTATAAATAATTATAATTTGACTATCAATTATCGAAATGAGATTTTTTATGATTGATTTAACAATTAGTCGGTCGACCAGATGACTTTCTCCACTATTTTTCCCTTCAAATTATTTAACGTACCATCAATTTTAAGTCAAACATTCTCACATGGTTTATACGGTGTTACTTTTTTAAAAAAATTTAAAACCATCATTGGTGGGAGGATATTTATTAGGCTCCTCAAACCCTAAAATGATTTCCTCAGATGGAAGCAATTTGTGAGATTACAGAATAAGATGAAAACCTAATCTGTATCTGAAGCGCAGTAACACGCTATATCTACAACTAAAAAAGCGATGGAATACATCTGAAAATCGTATAGTCTAATGTCCTAAAACATTCTCACATGGTTTATACGGTGTTACAATAATCACATTCTCAACTTAAATGCATAACTAAAATATACATATATATATATGTATATGTATGATAAAAATATCATATGAGATATTGCTAGATTCATCTTTGTATCTATTTTCTAAATATTAACTTTTTAGGCAAAATTGATATATGTAGTTAGTGATATTGACGGTAAAAGATAATCATTGGAGATTTTGAAAAGTACATAGGTAAAAAAGTAATAGGATGGAGGAAGTATGCACTAGATGGATATCATCATTTGAAATGTTGAAAACTTCTTTGGAATATAGAAGTGCACTAACTAGTTGGTGGAATATCAAGTGTCCAACTGAAGCTCTTAACGATACAGAATGGAGTACGTTGAGTACTTATCTTTCTTTGTTAGATATCTTTTATCAATGCACATATATTTTTTCTTCCATTTATCTGCCTACTAGTCAATCATTCATTTCTCATAATTTATTAACTGCAAGTGTTTTTTAATGATAATCGTATAATGTCGATATAGCTGGTTTTCTACCACTAATGGAAGCAAATATTTTTAAAAAATATTGGGAACATATTCCATTAGTTTTACCTTTTATTTTAGATATAAATTTGATTAAATTATTATTATGGTAGAAGCTATTAAATTTTTGTTGGAACCTAATGATAACCTGATCGATACATGATCAGCATGCAAATATAACAAATAATGCTCCACAAATTTCATAAAAACAATGAATGCGACTTCTTGACATGGATTTATATTGTAAAAGTAAGTATTTAAACGGCTAGCCAGATTATTATACAACGCCGCCTGAAACTAACCCTATTTCATTTCTGTAAAATTTAACGTGAAATGTCATTTTGTAAAAGAGACATGACATGCTAAAAAAAGTAGGATACATCAAGCTCTTAAATTGAAAATAGAATTCTTAATCTAAACCATCAGGAATCAGGATCACAACTGCTTAGAAGGATTTAGCACAATTCCACCGCTCTACAAATTAGACAACTACTCACAAACAGAGTTCCAACCATTCCCAGCAGAGAAAAACAAAAATGTCCCCAAGTCAAAACTAGCTTGCTATTATAATACATTATCTTCTTCAACAATATAGTCACTCCCAAGAAGTAGCCATATGAAAACATTTAAAAACGGATCTCACCATGTAAATAATTATAATCAACCTTTAAAATTATAATTTTTTTATAATTGGTATAACCGTTAATTAGTTGGTTTAATATGAGAATCTCTAATTAGTATCCCTTTCTTTAACATTAAAACCCCATATGAAAGTATACTATATGTCTCAAAGAGCGGGTCGCTTGACAGGCGGCCTGTCCATGAGCTTATAGATAGACCACTTATTTTTTACCTTACACATTGCATTTGTTAGATTACATACTAAGTTATAAATTTTTGAAAATTTGTTAAATTACATACTAAATTTAGAATTTTTTTATATTTAGAAAATAGATGTTAAGATGAATCTAACAAGATCTCACATAATATTTTTTTTATATATATATTAATATATATATTTACGGTCAAAATTTATAAAATTTGAGTTTGAAAAAATAAAGTGACCAATTCTGCTGGAACGGAGGAAGTAGATCATAACCTCGAATTCGGCTGCCACTCACTTGGTGCAACAATCTGCTTCGTTGTTTAGATTATACATTTGATCCATCTATGTTCATTACCGTTAGTGAAAAAATTGGCAACTGTAAAGTCACGTGTGATGGATTTAATTATGGAGAGATGGAGAAAACACGTGTGGTTAATGGCTTAATTGATTGGCAATTTGTAAACTTATGGTAAAGAAGAAAAACTTACCATGTTAGAACACATACCGAAAATCAAGCAGAAGTGTAGATTTCAGAAGCAATATTACGATCGGTTTTTTGATTATGGAATTATGTTTAACGTGATATTGGTTTCATAATTAGAAGCATAATGGAACTATGGTAAATCCCTACATTTATGGAATTGGAATTGAAGGAAAATTATGAGATATTTGAGATAAGAAAATTCCCTTTATTTATTGGATTTGGATATGCTTTAGAAGCAAATTAGGAATAGAAATATTATGGAGATAATTATGGAACTATTCTAATCTGCATTGGGCTATAAAATGAGGACATTATATGACTGCAAACGCACGGATTTAATAGACAAAAAATCTGCACACATGTTTTACTTTTGCCGAGAGCCAGTTTGCGCAGAGCCAATTCTGACCGTGTTCCAACACACGCAGACTTGTTGTTCAAAGTTCAGAATGTATACCTTAATTCCTCGGGAGGAGGAGATCCAGCGTCGACGAGTATGGAGGTCAGAGGGAGTCTGATCAAGGCGGATCGGTAGCAAGGGGAGCTTGCAAAATCCACACATTGTAATTAGAAGAT